>BGPR01016458.1:0-34487 GCA_013235015.1 Araneus ventricosus | reverse complement strand
GTACTGTATTTGAACATTATTCAAAAACCCAGTACCAGTTAAGTCTTCTGTATTTTTATAGCTTTCCTGAGCGAAAAATTGAATATAAGAAATGTAGGTTTTACTATACTGAATTTGAACATTTTTCATTGATAATTGAGAGCTCTAAATTTATTAAAATATTGCATTGTCATCAAGACCCAATAAATATACAAAATTTCAGAACTCCAGTGCATTAAGAAAGGAGTGAAAAATAGACCACAAAATTCCAACCTTACGTACATACATACAAACATGAAACATTTCGAACTTAGCAAAAGCGTTTAAAAACTTTCAATGATGATAAAGATTAGAAGTTCTATGAGCTCGGAATCATGAACTTGCGAGAAAATAACTGAACAAAATGGAAAATTTCTTATTGAATAAACATCACTTATTCATTTAAAATTAGTCTTTTATTTTGTTCAGATCCCTGAAATCCTATTCGCTCAAATAAAAAAAAGAAGAGAAAGGAAAAAGTAACTATTTTCTTTATTTTCAGAACAAATCATTAATCTAAAATCCAAAATATGTTTATGAATTTTTTTTAGTTATATTAACGTCCGTATTGAAGCCACACGAGAGCTATTGCTGCAAAGTTTAGTTAAATCACTAAAAATTCAGCTGAAATATTTAATTGTAAATTCTAAAAAAGGTTGGCATTTAATAAAATTATGTAAAGCTTAATTGAAATATTTTTATTATAAAATTCAAAGTGACTGTTGGAATTCTAGAAGGACTGAAATTTAATTAACTACACAGCCGTGTATATTCTGATGAATTAATTAACTATTACTTATTTATATTTTATTCTCAAAGTCGTTTTTTGTATCCCTTGATTAACTACAAAAATGATATAAATGACGAATTAACTATTATTCATTTTTATTAAGGAAAATAATTATTTCAATTTGAGTAAAAGTTCAATAGAGATGGGTCTCAAAGCAAAGTGCAATGAACCTTTGCAGCAGAATAGAATTCCCGCCATAAGCCTAGCTCGCCTCCCACCTTGCGAAGCTTCAAAAAAAACACTATCAAATAATCACAATAAATTGGTGCCGTGACCAGGATCCAATAATGAATTTTTAGTGATTTAACTAAACTTTACAACCCTATTTTGGATGGGTTTCGCACATCTGAGTTGGCACCCTCCTCTCCAACCTTCCGCACCACACCAGTGGAAGGACGTTTGGCCACTGCATATGATTTAGCGTGAGGCAGGCCCCATGCATGGCGGGATTTTCAGTGGAGTCGGGTTTCGATCCTGGAACCCTTCTGCTCCGAAGCCAGGAGCTTACCACTAGGCCGCAGCGGCTAAAGGCTTATACTAAATACTGCTACAAAATATTTGAAATAATTTTTGACATTTTGTAGCACCCAGGGAACAACATTAAAAACAGTCACGTGACTCACATTTAGTTTCATTTGCATGCAATCATTTAATGATATATGCATCATTTTAATGATGCATACAGTGCATCTCGAATAATGCTCTTTTTCTTTACTCTTTTTAGTTCTATATATCTGATGTGTAAAATATAAAGCACAAGAATTCAATAAGAATAAAAAGCCATGTAAAAATATAAATTATATATCTGACTGATAGTCATAAAAAAATGACGGGAGGCTGTCTTTTTCAAACAGCCGCTGATGTTAAAGGCGTAGGACTACTATACTCGCGTGACTCTTTTCCGATTTTCAATTTTTTTGTAACTTCTTTTTCTTACCCTTTATCTCTAAAATAAGCCATTATTTATGTTTTTAACATATTTAGTTTCCGAGATATAGAGGATAGCGTCACCAATTCATGCATACTTTTGCTCAACTTTGCGACTCGGTAGTCTCTGAACTACAATTCCGATTTTCAATTATTTTTTGTATAACTTCTGTTGCTACCTCTTATCTCTAAAATAAGACATTAGTTATGTTTTTAACATATGCAGTTGCTCAGACACAGAGGATCTCCCATACAACGTTTTCTGTTGCATTTTGGCGTGTGATTCAAATTCCTTCCGGAGACCCCAATGGGAGGAAAGTAGTCCTACGTTAAAAGTTTGAAATGTTTTTTTAACGAGGGTTTCAGTTTTCATTTTAAGCCATTTTTAGTATTAAAGACGATTTTAATTACTTCAATAGAGAAGTTATTAATGAAAGTCTACCATCCTAGATTTTGTCATATTTTATACCCGAGGCTGTAACAATCAATTAAAAAGTGAAGTTGTGGCAAAAATGATGGCTCTGTTATGTTTTCCTATTGTAAACGTATGAATATTACCTTTCTTCCAAAAGTAATATTTTCCCAATTTCAATTTATATGTCTTAATCGTGAAAGGTGTAATCAGTGGGTTCTATTTGGTCATTTATTGTATTGTAGAAGATCTTATTTTTGTTTTAGGTAAACCCCTAGATGGCGAAGTTGGGGAATTAGTGATAACGAAACCGATGCCTAACTTACCCTTAGGTTTATGGAAAGATAAAGATGGTGCCCTACTTTGCGAAAAGTATTTCTCCAAATATCCAGGTACAAAAATGGTTCCTGGATATGTCTTTAACCAAAAGTTATTTATGAAATATAATAATTTTTATTATCCTTAAGTAATACACTACTCAGCTGCTACATTTGAGCATAATAAAACTTTGATTTCAAATTAAAAAAATAACCTTATAAATAAAAAATATATATTGTTTTGTTTTTTCATAGACTCACCAAACTTCAGAACGCCAAATAAGTAAATAAAAATTAATTTACTCAATAAAATTTTTTAAGCTAGTTTGTTAAACCTTCTTAAACAGTTATTACATACCAGTATGCATTAAATGGAAACAATGCAAGCAGATTTTAAGGAAACTAAAACATTAAGAAAAAAAGGAAAGCACAGAAATGATCATTATAAGTGCAGATACACATAAAAATAAAGCATTTCAGTTACTTAAACAGGTAATTTTTAGGTAGATTCCTTATAGGAACTCTACCTATTGCAATGGTTCTCATGACACGACTTTCGAAACATTTCTGCATTTCTGGGACATAGTATCTCCAGGGTAGCGATGAAATTTGGATATTCGCATACAACCATTTTACGAGTGTACCGTGAATATCGGGTATCCGGTAAAACATCCGGTAAATCTCCGACATCGGCGTGACCAGAAAAAGACCTTGAAAGAACGGGACCGTCGATGACTGACGAGAAACCTTAAACGAGTTAGACGTGCAACACTTCCTCAAATTGCAGCACATTTCAATACTGGGGCATTAAGAAATGTCAGCGTGCGAACTGTTGATGTAAACCATCATTGATATGGGTTTTCGGAACCGATGTTCCACTCGTGTAACGTTGTTGACTATACGGCACACAGCTTTACGCCTCGCCTGGGCCCTCTAAGGTCGTCATTGAACTGTTGATGACAGGAAACAAGTTGCCTGGTCTGACGAGTCTCGTTTCCAATTGTATCGGGTGGATGGATATGTGTTTGGTATGGAGACAACCTCATAAATTCATGGACCCAACATGTCAACAGGGAACTGTTTAATCTGGTAGATCCTCTGTGGTGGTATGGAGCGTTTGCAGTTGGCTTGATATGGGACCTCTGATACGTCTAGAGACGACTCTGAGAGGGACAGGTGTGTAAGCAACCTGTCCAATCACCTACACCCATTTATGTCCTTTGTGCATTCCGACGAGTTTGGACAATTCCAGCAGGACAGTGCGACACCCCACACGTCAAGAGTCGCAACCAAGTGGCTCTAAGAACACTCTTCTGACTTTATTCATTTCCTTTGTCCGCCTAAATCCCCAGACGTGAACATTATTGAACCTATATGGGTTGCCTTGCAATGTGCTGTTCAGAAGAGATATCCACCACCTGGCACTCTTATGGATTTGCGGGCTGCCCTGCAGGATTCATGGTGTGGAAAAACTCCAGGATACTTTCAGACATTAGTCGATACCATGCCACGTCGTGTTGCAGCACTTCTGTGTGCTCGTGTTGGCCCTAAACGATATTAGACAGGTGTACCAGTTTTTCTGGCTCTTCAGTGTACGTGTACTAAAGTTCCATGCAAGAGCTACATTTCGACGTAAAAACGTCCTTTAGTTAAACATTTTTCGAGGCGTGGCATAAGTTTTTGTATGTTTTATGAGAAAAGTTCCCGCCCAATAACCATTGTTGGGCTTTGTGTTCTTCCGTCAATAGACGAAGCACCCATTGAGCAAAAACTTGACGAAATTCAAGATGAACGAGAATAATCTAACCGTCTCATAGTTATCTGGCGGGTCTGGGCGGTCTGCAGGTTTCGCCTTAACGCCTGAAACGGCCGGTTTGAGGCGCTTGTCTTCTTTTGAGGGGTGGTAGGGTAGATAGATGGCTTCATTGATAAGAGTGACAGTGGGTCCAATTATACTTGTTGGGGTCTTTTTCACCGCCCGCTTCAGTCAGGGCCACTTAGGTCTCGACCCTCACGCAAAAACCGCGAGGAAATCAATCAAAGTAGGACGTTGACTGCATTATTACCTTGAATAGCGGGGAGTGTGATGGTGGGGTAAATACCACACTGAATGGAAGAGACCACTTCAATGTGGCATCCTCTCCAAAACCTCGGCTTCAAAGGAGATGGGAGGAAAATGTCCCCTCGGGATTAAAGAGCTAATGTATACTTTTATGTGAAATATCCAGTTCATGTGCGATTTCGTCTTCTGCTACGCGTCTGTTTGCAAGAACACTTTCATTCACATCAGCAACGATCTCAGTATTTGTCAAAGAAATTTGGTCTTCCCTCGCGGTAGGCGTGAACGTCCGTAGGTTCGTTTTCGAACATATTGCACCACTCAGCGATATCTTGTGCAATAGCGCATTTACATTTCAGACATTTACATCTTTTCTTCCCCATAAAGAAAAACAGGATTACTGTGCGCATTTCCAATTTGGACGCCATTTGCAGCTGCCTTGACATCTTCATCAAGCCTTGTTCCAACGGCGTATGGCTTGGCGAAACTACGAGTCGCTCGAGGTTTGCATTCGTGGATTGTGGTCGGTGGAATTCGAACAGACGCGCCGTTCCTACGACTCGTAACTTGGCAAATATCTCCACAGCGCTCTAGTGAGCGGATGCATAGGCGCCGTCTGGCTCTTTGATGTCTG
Organism: Araneus ventricosus; assembly: GCA_013235015.1. Classification (NCBI taxonomy): domain Eukaryota; kingdom Metazoa; phylum Arthropoda; class Arachnida; order Araneae; family Araneidae; genus Araneus; species Araneus ventricosus. Next base: position 29,330 of record BGPR01016458.1, on the reverse strand, counting down.
AGCTATTTACCGCCACAACGCGGGAAGCCACAGATGCACTTACGAACCCACGAGCGCGATCAAATCTTTTCGTTCCGACGACGGGGACAAAATCTGTGAAAAGACAGGCCGTTGTAACGCAGCTTAACGATTAGCAAGAAAACTGAAACTGCCCCGTCCAAGCCGCTTCGTCACGGTTGCAGATAAATGTCTGCGGTGTTGCCACGAAGTATCAACAAAATAACCTTTTACCAAGATTTTTCCCGGAATCCAACTAACTTTTCGATTTCTAGCTTGAATTGGCAAAACTAAAAGTATGCACACACTATTGTGTAATTTGTGGAGAGAAAGAAATTAAGTAAAGTAAGTGAATTCCGGTATAATGTTTAATGAACGGAGATCTAATTTTAAACAAATATTTTGCATGCAATAGTAAGCATAGAAAAATTCATTTTTATTATTCTATTTTCAAGATGCTTTTATAATGAAAAAATGTGATTATTTACCTTCTGTAAATCTAGAGGTATGTTTTTAATATTATTGATGAGTGTTAAAGTACCTAATTCGGTCAGTTAGGAACAGATTGGTAAAGCAGTTTTCATTATACTCTAACTTTCGAGTTATGTAATTGCATAAATTTGAAAAGTATCTAAAAGGTTTCAGTTTATATTTTATAATATTATTAATGCAAACTAGCCTTTATAATATTAAGGTAGAGTGGGATATCAAATTAAATAAGTTGGAAATCGCTCCTCGAAAAAGAAAGAAAAAAGAAGTAGAAAGTATAGAAAGGAAAAAGTAGAAATTTGGAAGTAGAAAGAAAAGAAACAGAAGTAGAAAGATTATTGGTGACAGAGTTTTATTGCCCAAGCATTTTTGTAGACGCCGCCCAACCTAATCACAAAAAAACTACATCAGGCTGGCTCATTATAACAAAGTTCATGATGAATTTTTTAATCTTTTCGTTTAGCTGAAACTTCAAACTCTGTGTTATTATTTCTATAGTTTTTCATTAAGCGTATTAAGTTGCTAATCTTCATAAATTTCTTTAAATAATTCTATTCAATGATGCCCTTTTTAAAACTCTTCAAGACCATGTTTAATTTAGCTTCTTGATTTTCACAAAACGCGGATTGGCATTTTTTCTATCTTAATGGAAAAGTAGTGAAATACATTCAGAGTTCTTTTTATTCCTGTGACTTTTATAATTATTAGTCAAAAAATAAGCGAAGAATGAGAGTGTTAATGTGATATTTCTTTAAATGTCTTCTTGCTTAAATTTAATGTGAAAACATATTTTATTTTAGGAAAGTTTGCCATAGGTGATTATGGAGTAATAAATCCAATAACTAGAGGTCTTACCATTTGCTGTAGAAGGTAAGTTTTAATGAATTTAAAATTACATAATATTATTTCAATCTAATTATTTCTTCTGCTATTTTACATTGTTTTCAAAAGCAGTAGCTATTAGTCACTAGCTATTTTTAACACGCAGATATTAATATTTGAAAAAGAGTTAGAATTACTGTGGAGGCATTCCATTTAAATGTACGGCGATATTTCATCATATATATTTTTTAATTTGCATATATATACAGTTGTATGATATATGGATAAAATCAGAAATTTAATAAAAAATATTTTATTAGAGAGTAACTGGGATTTTTTAAAACGGAAATATAATATTTTTTTATAATTCCTTTTTAGTGATGAAACATTGAAACTGAGCGGATATCGTTTTGGTAGCTCAGAGATCTACAATGTTGGTAAGTTTGAAAATATAATAGTTTCTTTGTTATTTTAGTTTTAAAAAAATTACGGGAGGCTGTCTTTTTCCAACAACTGCTGATTTTAAAGGCATAGAACTACTTTACTCAAGCGACTCTTTTGTTCCTCGAAGTTTCTACCTTTATCTCTAAAATAAGACATTAGTTATGTTTTTAACGTATGTAGTTATCGAGATATAGAGGATCGCGACACCTATTCATGCGTATTGTTGCCCACCTTTGCGACTCGGTAGTCGCTGAACTACAATTCCGATTTTCAATTTCGTTTTGTAACTTCTGTTGTTACCCTTTATCTCTAAAGTAAGACACTAGTTATATTTTTAACATATGCAGTTACCGAGATATAGAGAATCTCCCATACAACGTTTTTTTTTGGGGCGTTTTGGCGTGTGAATCAAATTCCTTCCTGAGACCCCAATGGGAGGAACGCAGTCCTACGTTAAAAAAGCTCTTAATACAATTTCATTATAAGAGCATTATTCTAGATGAATGTCTTGACAAAAATTCCAGTTTGACATTTGTTTTAGTTGACACTATTTTTCAAATGCATGAAATTGCATGTGAACATGTCAGTTGCTCTGAAAATAAAAATACGGAAAACGGGTTCTTTTGTCTGACTTAAATATAAATTTTCCAAATTTTTTTCATTTTCCTTATTTATTTGTTTACAAATTTGTGCATAGAGTGTCTCAAGAAAATCGTCCTCTTAAATAAAATTGAGATTTTATATAAGCAAGCATTATATTCAAACCCCTGGACCCTATAAAAATATTAAAATACTGTTCATTTATAAATGTATATTATGCTTCGTTTGAAGAAATTTACCACCTAAAGTTTATTGCATCATTCAGTTCTTAAAACTTTTATTTGGGGAATTTAAAAAAACAGATTTTTTTTTTCATATTTTCAGTGGAGATTTTCCCAGAAGTGAGGGACAGCCTTTGTGTATCTCACTATAACAAAGCAATGGACGAAAGAGCAGTACTGTTCCTGAAGATACGTGACGGTTATAGTTTCAGTGAAGAGCTGGTCAGCAGAATTCGAGAAGCAATAACTAACGAACTAACTGGCGGTCATGTACCAGGTCTTATTCTTGAAGTAAAAGATATACCGGTGAGTATGTTTATGTTATGTTAAAAATGAGGTGTTATACTATAACTAAGGTATAGTTATTATATAGTTAATAGTTAAGATATAGTCAATATTTAACTATATCTATTAACTATATTAACTATATCTTAAGATATAGTAAATAGATATAGTTAAGATATAGTTAATAGTTAACTATATCTTAAAATATGTTAGATATGTTAGATATGTTATAAATAAGATATAGTTAATAGATATGTTATAAATAAGATATAGTTAATAGATATGCTGTACTATGTCATTAGAAGTATAAAAATGAAATGGATGCAAATTATTGTTTAAAATACTGCTACTTTCAAGAAGTTCCGAAACTTTAAAAAAATTTCCCAAATGTAAATGAATTATACCATTTCCCATAGAACAAACAATAAGCATCATGAAAACAACTAAACAGACCAGGTTTTATCCAGTTCAAACAGTGCATGCACGAAGCTCGTGATTAAAGGCATTCAGAACTTCCACTCGCGGGAAAAGCCAATTGGTTGGTACTCCATCACGATAAGAAAGTTTGCAGCAAAGTTGCAGAAATCTTGCTCTGCAAATCTGCAAACTTCCAGCAAGTTTGATATGGCAAGTGTGCAAGCTTGAAACAAGTCATTGCAAACGTGTTAGCCACCACGCGTCGAACTTGCAGCAAGATTGTTGTTTCAAACTCATTACAAACTATAGCAAAAACAGAGTACACAGACAAACCTCGGATCATAACGCCCGGAAACCCACTTCATAGCCAGTCGTCTTTGCCACTCAGCCAGCGGGACTCTGATAAGAGAAGATAGAATGCGCTAATATATCGTGCATCTACACGTTTTATTTTAAACTGTTTTCTTGATTTCATTAATTTTCAAAATTTTGAGTTGAGAATATGATTTAAAGTCAAAGAGAGGGCTATTTTCGCTATTAACTACGTTTTGCTAGTAGAATAAATTATAAAATTAAGGTTCAAAAGTAATTAATTTTAAAAATATGGGACAAAATGTAAGTTATTATTTTTCAACAAATATTGCCTGTTTTTTAGATTTAATTTTGTTTATGAACGTTAAAATGTCAACATTTAGAAAAAGGCGATATATAATTTTCTTTAAAGTGCGAGTTCTATATTTAGTAAAAAGATGGAGAATTTTTAAATATTTTTTTATAAAAAGACCTAGTTAGTTTTTTACAAATTATCATTGATTTATTGAATTAATAAAAAGAAGGAAGAGAAGTTGCTAATAAAAATAGGATGTTTTTTAAAACAGAGACAAAGATCAAAACCAGATATATACAACTGTATCCAGGTCGTGGTGTGTAAGTGTGCTCTATCAACAGGACAGCAAACTTGTTTTGCAAGTAGGTTGGTCGAATATGCTTTGTTACTTTGCAGGAAGTTCGCTGTAATGTTGCCGCATCAAGTTTGCCATGACAAGCTAATATCAAGAAAAATCACACTTGCTGCAAGTGCACATGCTATATGGGTAGATTCTTCCTGATCTCAAATTATCTTTCAAAACATCACATCCGGTACTTTCACAATCAGCTTATTTCCCGTATCTCACCCCATGTGATTTTTTTCTCGAATGAAGAATAGCGAAAGGGGCAACGATTCTCAAGTTCTGAAAGTCTTCAACGATCTAGGCCTTGCAGTTGGTGGTAAAAGGAAGCTTGTAATCCACGTTTACATCTAAGTTTGAACATAGAAAAATGCGTAGTTGCACAGTGTAGCTATTTCGAATGAAATAATAAATAACTGCGTTCTATCTGGATTTATTTCTCAGCAATAAAATTATTTTTGAAACTTTTTGAACCTAGTAGTATCAGTAAAAATTTTGTATCACACATAATTCATTTTTTTTATATCTTTCCAGAAAGTGAACCAAGAATCAGAAGAAATTACCTTTCGTATTGAGTCTTGTTGAATTTCGAGAGTACTGGGAGAACTGGGACGTTATATACTTTATAAAATAGAGTTTTCAAATTTAGAGTATTTTTCGCTGGTTTCGACAATGTATAATATTTATAGGTTTGAAATGCCGAAAGACATTAAATTAAAATTTAAAAATGCAAACAACTGTAAACAAATGTTTGACTGTAATTTGTTTCTGCAGTTTTCTCAAAACATATTTTTTCCAAATTTTGGTAGTTACAGAAAAAATTCTTTTTATTGTATATGTATGATTATACACAATATTTTAGTTAGAATATAATTTTACTTGGAAAAATTCCCTTTGTTTGGATCTGAAATTTCGGCAGTTTTCGTTTTCGAGAACGTCCCAGTTATCTTAAATGGTTTCATATAAAGACATTAAATCCAAACTAGAAATTATGTCTATGAATTATTATCTATGCTTTTTAAAATGATTCCCATTAATAATTCCATGACATCTTATTTTCAGTACAATGCGATTGGTAAAAAGATGGAAATTATGGTAAAGAAAATCATCAACAGGATGCCTTACAATGCGGAAACGATCGCCAATCCAGAAAGCTTGAAGTATTATGAAAATGTACCTGAACTTCAGGGATTTTGACAGGATCTTTTATTGACATAAATAAAATATGTATGATTTTAATAAAAGGTAATGGAAACATGCTTTTCATAATATTTAAATGATTCTAAATATACAAAATTGATGTCTTTCAATCCACAAAAATAGATTTCATATGCAGAAAACAAGAAATTTATGTTTCGTGACGAGAAAAATAAATAAAATAAACGATCTCATGAAGTTCTCTTCAAAATATTAAAAGAAATAGAATATGCTTTTTTTACTGACAATCATTAGTAATTGGGAGATAATTTAAAAAATATATATTAATTACAATTAAAATGCGACAAGTAAAGGTTATGAATTGAGTTACTAAATTTTTAAACTCATTAAGAGCTATTTCCTTGCTTACAAGAAACAATTTTGAACTGGAAATAATATAAAGACATAAACAGCATTACTTATTATCAAAACGATTGAAGGAATTTTGAAATTCATTGATTCCTTGTGATTATTAGAAATTTATTCATTAAATAAATATTTTTTCCGTATTTTTGGTTGAATCAGTACGTTTAGCTTTAGGACTCGCATCAAGATGGCGCTGCCTTCGAAGATGTTTTCTTGGTATTCAGATGAAAAATTTCGAAGGCCAAATAAATTATTGTTCAGTAAATGAATTCCGTATCCTTTCTTTCATAATAATTTCCTGAATTCTCAAGAAGAATAAAGATCGCTATGTTTATATCGTGAAAAGAAACGTTTAACACATTTGTATGACACGATAAACATTAACTACCTCAATCACCACCCGACTCTTAATTTTAAGTACATTTAGTAATTTTGATTAAAATGAAACATTTTAAAGTTTAAATTATGCAATTTCACACAGGACAGTAAAGCTATATATACTTCTGTAAATTTATTTCCTTATAAAACCTTAAGGGGAGTTGGAACCCTAAGTCGGTTAACCCTAACCCTGTTACTTCGATGCACCTTTTCTCTAACTCTGTTATGGATTCAGTTTGAAATTTTTTATACAAGTAAAGTACATCTTTATCATTGTTATACTGAAATGATTTTTAAAAAATTCAAAAATTTATTTTTTAGAAATTTTTTGTGTCAAAACAAAATATGTGAAATTGGCCACTTCGATGTGCCTTCTCTCAAAATCTGTTATAGATACATCTTTGAAACTTTTTTAGAAGAAAAGTACACCTTTATCATTACACTGAAAGGAGCGTTTTTATATAAACCTCAAAACTTTATTTATTACAATTTTTTGTGTGTCAAAATAGGGTAAAATTTTACTATGTCTAATTAAATATTTTTTAAATTTAAAAATTAAAATTTTATAAATTAAAATTTTTTTTAAATTTAAACTTTTAAAAAATTTTATAAGAAATTAAAAATTAACCAAAAGATCATTTAAATATAATGAGAAAGGTGTACTCTACTTCTATAAAACATTTCAAACATGCATCTATAACAGATTTTGAAAAAAGGTACATCGCAGTGGCTAATTTAACATTTTCGGACTTATGGTTCCAACTCCCCTTAACATAAAATAAGAATTTGCCTTGAAGTCCAGTTCTGAAGTAAAACTATATCTATTCATTAGAGCAAAGATCATTAGTGCACTTCCCAACGCAGAACAAAGAACTCATTGTTAATCCTTGAAGGGCCATTTTTTTCTAGTAGTGTTATAGCAAGGCTATATAGGCTTTGCAATTGAGATTCATTTAAGACAAGAAATTAATTTAGCGCAATCGTTGACATTAATTTTTTGTTGATTAATTCTGCTAATTAATAATTAATTATAAAGTCCAGACGCTTCGTTATGGTTTGATAAAAGAAAATGGGACAGCTAGGTTTTTGTTTCATCGAAATATTTGACGAGAACGTATGCCAACCTTAAGAAATGTATTTTAAAATTGATGAAGTTGTTGGTAAGTATACATACCACTGCCTTATAAAGGGATGCAGATCATAAGGAAAAACAGAAAGAAAAAATTGGGATTTTTTAATTAAAACCTTTATATCTTCACCAATATTCTTGAATGCATTTAAAAATTTATGAAGTTGTTGGTAAGTATACTTCCCACGGCCTTATAAAGGGATGCAGATCATAAGCAAAAAACAGAAAGAAAAATTGAGATTTTTTAAATAAAACCATTATATCTTCTCCAATATTTTTTTTGAAATTTATGTAAATATTGTGCACATCCCACAAAAGAATTGATTAAAGTTGTAAACCATTATCAGCTTTCTATGAAGGGGGTGAGAACCAAAATCCCTTTTCGACCTCATCAATTTAAGGTCGGTCCCCTAAATTCCATCATGTTCGAATCTTCAATGTAAATTATGAGTTAAAATCTATTCTTTATATTGTAACAAAAATCGTTCTGTGGGTGTATGGTGTAAACAGCCCAACACGCAGGATAATGAAGAATTAAGGTTTATTCACAAATATGCAGAAAAATACGCAGCACATATAACATGAACATTAGATCTTGCACAGATTAGCAACGCGAACAGACAACAATTCTCGAATAATAACAGTTCAGTACTTTCAGATTTAGCAATACAAACAGTCAGCAAATCACTAACAATTACAGTAACAGCACATTCAATAGCGCTCAGCTCACTAGTTTCCTAGCTCGCTTTGCAGGCGAAACTCCGAAGTTGTTACAGTCGATCAACACACACTACTAAATACCGCTCGGCGTCTAACGGCTTACTATCACGCACGGCTGATAGAACTACAAAGACGTTCTCACTCCAAGGCGATCCCAGTCGATCATCAACACGTTCAAAGTCGATCAACATTCACTCCCCCGTGATCCAAGTACGCTCTTTATATAGTTTCCACCGGCAGGCCGTGACATCACATGGAATTATCGGGAAATATCTGGATCTCGGCCCCTAAAAGATATATCAAGAAAGTTCCAGCACTTTTGAGATCTCACATTTCGTCGCCAAATTTGCTACTAAGTCGCCAAGTCAGGGGTGCAGGCCTGGCTACTGCCAGTCATTCCATACTTATACCTGTAAAACTCTCTTCCCAACCATAGGACTAACATTGCTGGGAAGCGGTTTTCAATGTTCGTAACACTGCTCCCCTCTCAAAGACTGACGACTCGGCAGTCTGATTACATACAACTATGAACGGTAGTTCGGTATGGAACTAGCCGAATGTGAATCACTTTTGGCGTGTCGTTGGACGACCTCTGAACTCTATAGACAACATCGTTCAGTTTATTGACAACAGTGCCTGGCCCTACGCGTTTCTGCCGTGGTTTCAAACTTAAACCTCTCCGTCGCTTCGGGTTACACGCCCAGACTAGATCACCCTTCTTTAAATGGTAGTCTGTTGTTCCGGAGTCGTAATGAGTCTTCTTGAGTATCCTGAACAGTTTAACTCGCTCTCTGTCAGACGTCTGTGCTCTTTCCAAACGTGCCTCCAACTTATTCAAGTCTTCGTTCGGCGAGGAAGGTGTATCTCCCGGTCGTCCAAAGAGAATGTCAAAGGGGAATCTCGGCGTTCGATCAGAAAACTTTTCTGCTGAAGTCCATCCAGTCACTGCTTTTCCGTCTTCTGTTTTAGGTCCTTTTCGGACTCTGAAACTTTCACATTCTCTGCACCATTTTTCGACATCAGCGCGAAGACGGTCCCAATAAAATCGCTCTCGGATTCTACGCAAGGTGTTTATGACTCCAAAATGTCCTCCACTTGCGCTGTCATGAAGCTCCTGTAGAATTTCTTGAATTCTGCTCTTCGGGAGAATTAGTTGCCATCGATATGAACTCCCATCATCACTTTCCCACTTTCTATAAAGGACACCATCCTTAACATGCACGTAGTTCCAAAGAGACCAGTATCGTTCCGTTGCAGGACTCTCCGGAGTGATTTCTTCCCGAGATAGTCGATCCGCCAACTTTAGTTTCTTCTCCACAATTCGCCTTATATCCGGATCTTCCAACTGTGATTTCTGAATCTCACTTTCAGACCAATTATCCTCAGCTGTCATTCTTAACGCCCTCACGGAAATAACTGTTTCTACTCAGAACTTCTTGTCGGCATTCAAATCATGTTCGCATCTCTCTATAAAGGATCTTCGAGAGAGGGCTTTATGATTTCCGTGACGAGTTTCCTTGTGAAGATTGATAGACGTAATCTGTTGGCATTCATTCTGTAAGTGCCCCTTTTCAATGCACTTCCAACATGTTACGTTAGGGTTTCGCCCGGAGGCGTTATCACTTGGGCACTCCCTCTGCACGAGCCCCTTCTTGCAGCACTTCCAGGAAATCACTTTCGGGTTTCATCGGGGAGCGTTGTCACTTGGGCACTCTGTCTATACATGCCCCTATTTATAGCACCTCCAGCAAATCACGATGGGATTCTGTCGAGGGACGTTTTTCTTCTCAGCCCCAAGTTTGTCCAATAATTTTTCTAACGCAAGAACAGGGATTCAAATTTTTCATCGTTTTCCTTGCCAGTGTTGTCCTCTATCCTTATTGGCCTTGCGTGTATAGAGATCTACGAAGCAATTTTCGAGGCCTCGTATTTTATGCTATATGCCAGGGCCGATTTCAGATCTGTAAAGTCCATCAACCTCGTGAAAACTTGCGTGTCTTCGTCTCTGATGGCATCGACGAAGAACTTTATTGCTAAGCTCTCCCGAACATCTAGAGGGCATTCGGCATAGGCCAAGCTCATTAGTCCCTCCCATAGGCCAGGCTCATTTGTGGCTAATACCTGAAGGCTTTCTCCTGGATTCTACCGTCTGGTCTTCAATTCAGTCCCATAAAACTGGGTAACATGGTTGTCTCAAAATCGGGATTCCGTAGCTTTCTCGATGGTTGTTAGGTCCGTCAACTTCTCGGCTGGAATTCCTTGAAGAACTTCCGTCGCTGATCCCCGGAGAGAGGCCGCAAGTTGACTGGCTTTTACAGGACCCGTCCGTCCGTTCATAGATTTTAGAACGTCAAACTGCGTCTTGAAGACAGTCCATGACATTTTTCCGCCGAATGTCAGTGATTTGACCAGAGAATACATGAGCTCTGCACTTGCCGGAATATTATTTAGTCTAATCTCCAAATCACTAATTCTCTGCTAGAGGACGCTGATCATTACTTGAACTTCATCATTCTCAGTTTTCATGTCTTGGACATCCTCTTCAACTTTTCCTACCGATCTGTTAACATGTCCTTTCATTACCTCGACTTGACTTTCGACGTGTGCTCTAATCTCTTCTTTTTCAGCTCGGATCAAATTTTTCATTTCTTATCAGCTCTCTTTTAATTCTTTCTTCATTTCTTCTTGTCCTTTCTTCATTTCCTCTTGTCTTTGCTCTATAGATTTCTTCATCTCACCTAGCAGAGAAAATAAACCAGCATTCACAGTCATCTTCCTCTGAGATCTCGCATCCACCATACACAACTAAGCCACTTCTGACACCAGTGTTACAAAAATCGTTCTGTGGATGCATGGTGTAAACTGCTCAACACGCAGGATAATGGAGAATTAAGGTTTATTCACAAATATGCAGAAAAACACGTAGCACAGGTAACAGGAACAATGGATCTTGCACAGATTATCAACGCAAACAGACAACAATTCACAAGGAATAACAGTTCAGCACTTTCATATTTAGCGATACAAACAGTCAGCAATTCACTAATAATGACAATAACAGCACTTTCAATAGCGCTCAGCTCACCAGCTTTCTATCGCGCTCTGCAGATGAAACTCCGAAGTCGTTCCAGTCGATCAACATGCACTACTAAATATCGATCGGCGTCTAACAGCTTACGAGCTCGCACGGCTTATAGAACTCCAAAGAGAGATTCCAAAGACATTCGCACTCCAAGGCGATGCCAGTCGATCAACACATTCAAAGTCGATCAATATTCACTCCCCCGTGATTCAAGCACGCTCCTTATATAGTATCCCCCGACAGGCTGTGACGTCACATGGAATCATAGGGATAAATCTGGATCTAGGCCCCTAAAAGATATATCAAGAAAATTCCAGAACTTTTGATATCTCACATTTCGTCGCCAAAGTCGCCAAATTTTTCGCCAAGGTGAGAGGCGCAGGCTTGGCTGCTGCTAGTGATTCCATATTAACTCTGTAAAACTGTCTTCCCTACCATAAGACTAGCATTGCTGGGAAGCGACTTTCCATGTTCGTAACACTATGGTCGAAGTTCGAGAAGATATTCGAAAAACGTGTAAATTTCAAAAGGCATCCTCAATTTTGGCCAGTGCTGTATTATCTTAAATACCATCTGTATCCTGCAGATGGCGTTTGCGCACTCATGTTCCTATGTCATTTTGGATGTTTATTGTATGCCTGACTTACCCTTAAAGTCTCCCCCCCCAGTTTTCTTTAATCACCCTGGATATTCTAATGCCATATGTGTTTTTTCATTTATCACCCACGTCTACCCTGCTTACACAAAGGGTATAAGGTTAAAACTCGTTTATCATTTCCATCATTTTGACGCACAGTTTGCCAGCTAGAACGAGCAGAGAATGCTTTGACGTTACATCAAGAGAAGCTACAGTGTGAATTTTTAACCTTCATTAACAGATGCCATAAACGTATATTTTGGTAGATATTCTAATGTCATATACGATATTTTTTACTTTTCACCCACGCCGATCCTGCCAACCGAAAGAGTATGAAGTTAGAATTCGACTATTATTTCAATCACTTGGAAAAAATCTGGATCTCGGCCCCCAAAAGAGATATCAAGAAAATTCCTGAACTTTTGAGATCTCACATTTCGTCTCCAAAGTCGCCAAATTTGTTGCCAAGTCGCAAAGTTTGTCGCCAAGGTCAGGGGTACAGGCCTGGCTGCTGCCAGTCATTGCATACTTATATACGTATACATAACGCTTTGACGATGTCCAAAATGAACCACAATTTGAATTTTACCTTTAGTAAGAAATGATAAAGGGGAACGGCAGGTAGTTTCGGCCACCTAGTGTTTCTAAGGCAGACATAATCCCGTTATTATGCCTACAGTACAGCCATAGCATCAGACTGCCATGTACAAATAGCTGGTTGACATAACTGATTTGTGTCGTTCGTCAGTCAAGTTTCTTTTTCGTATAATTTTTGACTGCTTCTTACACTTCTACAGGGAAGAATAAAAATATGAAACTAGTGTTATTATTAATCTTACTTTATTTAGATTATGATGAAAAATCTTTCTTGCTTCCTTTAACCGACTTTAGCTGTCATCATGTTTTTCATTTCAATATCGGTCGGGTAGTATGGGCCACCCAAAATCGGGTAGTATGGGCCATAATTAATTTTTGACGGCTTCTTACACTTCTACAAGGAAGAATAAAAATATGAAACTACTGTTATTATTTATCTTACTTTATTTAGATTATGGTGTGAAAAAAACACTACTTGCTTCCTTTAACCGACTTTAGCTGTCATCATTCTTTTCTTTTCAATATCTGTCGAGTAGCATGGGCCATGTCAGGAAACATACTTTTTCACTTAACGAAAACATGGCCAAGTTCAAGAAGAAGGTGAGGGTCCAGGAGAGTGGTCTACGGATGCCATGATGCTTGGAATTGCAAGGGGGTATTACAGTGGCCTTGTGGCACGTTCACGGCTTCGGGACCAGAAAGGATTCTAGGCTCGAAGCTCGATTCCAATGAAACCCCACTTTATATGGGGCCTGCTTCACGCTAAAACATACGTACTGAACAAATTTACATCCGCTAGTGTGGTGCGGAACCTTGGAGAGCAGGTCCCAGCTCAGGCGCCGCCTTCGGCATCTGGCCGCAGTATGAAATTATGAGGTCTCTAACAAAATAGCACCCGTGTTGCTTCAAAATGGGAAGTTAATATAATTAAACCAAATTAATTGCAAGCACACTGGTGAAATAAATGAAGAGAATTTGCATATTTTATCGAATTTCATGAAAAGAACTGAACTGAATGTAAAACCACTGTTTCTAGACGAAAATGCAAATCTTGTACGTCAAATACGTAAGCGTACACATGTGTGTAGGCGGAGCTAGTAGAGAAACAGGCTTGATAAGCGCGTGTAAGGTAAGACCCATTTCGTTCGCTAGCACACCTCGTCGAATTTCTTGGTGTTATTTTGCAGCAATCGGTAAAATTCAAATTGTAACGGTAAAAATGAGTAACCACCAACGTTTAGATGATGGAATGAGGTGGCGAATTGTGGGGAGGCTAGAAGCAGGCCAATCTCAACTTCAGATTTGTAGAGAGTTCAATTTAACGGCCAGCGTCGTGTGTAACTTATGTAAACAGTTCCAGGATACCGGATCCATCGAGAGAAAGCCTGGGCAAGGTCGTCCAAGAGCCACCACGGCCACAGAAGATCGTTATTTGTCCATTATAGCGAGGCGTAACATGGGTGCTACAGCTTTTCAGCTCTCCCGTGACTTGTATGCAGGCACAGGAACCCGTGTATCAAGGGTGACTGTTTCCAAAAGACTTCATGAGACAAGGTTGTTTGCAAGAAGACCTGCTGTTTGCGTCCCGCTCACTTCTATAAACAGGAGAGTCCGTTTAGCATGGTGCAGAGAGCATAGAGATTGGAATATGGATCAATGGGCGACCGTTCTCTTCACTGATGAATCCCGGTTCAGCCTAAACACCGATTCTCGCCGTAAGTTCATATGTAGAGAACCAGGGACCGCTACCTACCCTCCAATGTCCGCGAAATCGACCATTATGGCGGAGGGGGTTTAATGGTCTGGGCAGGCATCATGTTGGATGGCCGAACACCTCTCCATGTCTTTGAAAGAGGCACTGTGACTGGTATGAAGTATAGGAATGAGATCTTGGAGCCCTATGTTCGCCTTTTCAGGGGTGCAGTTGGCCCTGAGTTCATTTTAATGGACGATAACGCGAGGCCACATAGCGCTCTTCTGGTCGACGAATTTCTAGAGAGTGAGGATATTCGCCGGATGGATTGGCCAGCCAGATCTCCAGACCTCAACCCTATAGAGCATGTCTGAGACGCTCTCGGGAGAGCAATGGCAACTCGCAACCCCCCTCCGAGAACCACCAGGAAATGAAAACAGCGTTGCTGAACGACTGGGACCAATTGCCATAGGAAATGATAAACTGCCTTATTTCAAGTATGAAGTCACGCTGCAAGGCCTGTATATCTGTAAGAGGGGACCATACCCCCTATTAACCCATTTTTGTGCTTATTCTGTAACCGCTGTTTCATAACTTCAGACTCCAACGAGTGTTACGCACGATCATGCGTGTGTATTACAATTGTTGAATGATTATTTGTTTTGTATTGTATCAATGTATGTACAACATCAAATTTCATTAAAATCGGTCCAGTAGTTCTAGAGATAATCGACCAAGTCTGCAAATTCTCTTAATTTCTTACACCAGTGTACTTTAGGAAATAAAAAATTAAAAGGTCTGCATTCGATCATTACGGTGTGCCTAGAAATGCACGGTAAAGAAGAAAAATTAATTAAATAAAACTAACAAAGAATAAATATCTAATAGGATAATGGTGGAAACGTAAAGAAATTTATTTCTATTATTGTAATTTAGCTACAGAATCAAAATAAATCCATTTGAATCCAAAAATTACTTGCCATATGTAATTTGTACAGCTTTTATAAATTTGTTTAATATAATAAACATGAAAAAAGTGTTTAAAGAAAGGTTTCAATCAGTTATAGCTCATTCCAGTAAATAATATAAATTTCACACACATTTTAAATTTTCCTTTTAAACCTTCTTCGATGATAGGTTATCAAGGGGAGTTGGAACCTTAAGTCCGTTAGCCCTAATCCTGTTATTTCGATGTACATTTGCTCAAAATCTGTTATAGATTCATGTTTGAATTTTTTATACAACTAAAGTACATCTTTCTCATTACAATGAAATGATTTTTTTTTAAATTCAAAAACTTATTTTTTACAAATTTTTTTGTGTCAAAACAAAAAATGTGAAACTGGCCATTTCGATGTACCTTTTCTCAAACTCTGTTATAGATACATGTTTGAAACTTTTTATACAAGTGAAGTACACCTTTTTCATTATACTGAAATGAGTTTTTTTTAAATAAGTCACAACTTTATTTTTTACAATTTTTTGTGTGTCAAAATAGGGTAAAATTTCACTATGTCTAATTAAATATTTTGTAAATTTATAAGAAATTAAAAATTAAGCAAAAGATCATTTAAATATAATGAGAAAGGTGTACTTTACTTCTATATAATATTTCAAACAAGTATCTTATAACATAGTTTGAGAAAAGTTACATCGAAATTGCCAATTTCACATTTTTTGTTTTGACACAAAAAAATTTGAAAAAATAAGTTTTTGTATTTTTAAAAAAAATCATTTCAGTGTAATGAGAAAGATGTAATTTATTTCTATAAAATATTTCAAACATGAATCTATGACATATTTTGAGAAAAGGTGCATCGAAGTAACGGTATTAGGGTTAACGGACTTAGGGTTCCAACTCCCCTAAGTTCATATAACATGCAGCTCATTCATACGAGACTGATGCTGACGTTCCCTGGCGTTTTAAAAATCCATTTACGGCTTAATATACAAAGTGAGCCTTGATTTGATGTACGCTTTACAACGATTCATACTTTTTGACATTAAGGGAAATGAAAAAGGTCAAAATTATTGAGCTTCATTCTGGAAATCAGCGATTCATCGTTCTCACAATTTGTTCTTACTTGCTGACTCATCATTACTACTCGTTATCTCTTTCGACGCTTTTATTTGAAATATCGTGGTTGTGTCAGTAAGTATCACGGTATTCATCATCTCCAAAAGAACGTTCACGAGAAAGTTCGGACCAAAGATAATAAAAAGTGCCTAGTGAAATTCAAAATGCAGAGAAATTTGGCTATTTCGAATATTTTTAATTCAAATTCATCGCGCATCCAAGTTTTGTTCTTGTCCTCATAACCTATACAGAGTTAACAGTCAATACAGAGTTTAAATAAAATCAGTAATTCCATTTTTTTGTTAGTCGGAGTCAAAATTAAAAAAATTAAAAAGTTGTTTCGATTTCTGAATTATTTTCTTCAGTTAAATAAGTTCGAAACTTGTACCTTCACATAATTAAATAAATTTATTATTTAATTATTTGGGTAATAAAATTAATGATAATAATAATAAGGTTACCCCCCGTAAGTAAATAATTTTTAAAGCCGTAATTTCACTCGACGGCTTTCCTGCCATAAAATGCATTCAATAAAAAAATTCCCAATTTTTTAAAAATAATTTTATTCTATCAGACGTGAATTTTACTATTTATTTTTAAGTCTTATTCTACAATTGTTGTATTCAAAATTTAGCATACTATGTACATTAATATTAAAATTACTTTTAAATACAGTAAATATTACTTTATTATTTAGTAAATTACTTAAAATTACTTTTCTTATTTAGTGAAATTTTTTAAAACTATTAAACAAATTAATTTTTATCTTTATCCCATATTGAAATTACTTGCTGTTTATTTATTTATTATATATTTGTTATTAAAATTGCTAAACATTAAGAATACAGAACTTTTCTTAACTCAAGTTTCCTTATAAACCAAATTTTTATTTTGGTTCCGTCGGATTCGAATTAAGTAAGGCTTCATTGTAATATTAATCAGTATTCTTTCGTCTTTTGTTTACAAAGCAGTTCGTTTCAAGATGCCGTTATCTCTGACCTAAATGAAACTCTTCTCGATTGAGATAGAGCGAGTGAGAGAGATAAGTTGAGCATAGATACACTGCTTCACATCCAAATTAATTGCAAGTTCATGCACTAGAGTTTGACTTTGAAGATCATTTTTTATGCAAGTCATCGTTCGACTTAATAAGGTAAGTTAATTAAAATATTTTTAAAGCTAGCTTTTTCACTTTCATTTCATAGCTTAAAAATATTGCAACCGAAACATTATTGTTTCTTTTTACATGACATTTCATTTTAAATTCTTGATTTTGAAGTGTAAAACAGTCAAGAAACCATCATTAAAATGTACCTAAACCTCTTTAGAACACCGTTTACTCTTGGTCCAAATTTATGTCTATTCATTTCAAAATTGTCTCAGATATTTGATAGTCCACTTCTTAAAACAATTGAAAAAAGAATTTTTAAAGCCCAATAGAAGAAATGCCCATATTTTAACAGAAACAATGTTAAAAAATAGGGATTGTCTTCCAAACTTCCTTTAAAAAACTGTCAAATAAGAATAAACATCTTAATATGTAGCTATTGTAATAAAATAATTTAAAATATCGCATTATTTCCAATAAGAATTGCATTCAATTACATATTCTCTGATAATCATACAAGAAAGAACAAATATCTGTGCATGGTTACTTAAGAAGTGTTACTTCAAAAAAAGTGCTGTATCTATCATCATCTGTTGTTTCATTATTTAAAAAAATTGAATTTTAAGAATTTCGAAAAGTTTTAAATTTAATTTATACTGACCGACATTATAAACCTACAATATATTAGAATGATTATAAAATCTCACTAAATGCAGATCCATTATTTTATTGATAAAAAATAGCATTTTATAGCACTTTGTTGCGATAGCAAGTCGTTCTCATTAGTACGCCTTGTTAAAGTGGTCGCTTCAACAATGTACTAAAATAGCATTACTGCATTTTTAAGTTTTGTATTACAAAACGAGAAGTATTATATTGAATTTCTATGAGCCTCGAATCTCCAATGGAAAAAGTATTTAATAAAAAACAAAAAAAAAAAAACGAAAAAAACAATCGTAAAAAAAAAACCGTAACAAGCATACCATCTTATTTTGAACATGGCACAATAAAATAAATTTTAATCTTTTTCAAACATTTTTATTTACGAAATAAATCGAATTTTCCGAAGATTCCGACTAAAAAGAAAGCATTATTGATTTTACTCACCAGTTAAACTACAAAAATTTCATATGTAATAATATATATTAAGCTTCCTCATTTATGACCGTACGTACACAGTAGTTATTTACTCATAAATAAAAATCAGAGATTTAAATAAAAAGAAGAAGAATTTTTTAAAAATGATAATGGTGTGCTTGTTGAATAAAAACTTCAAACATTTTTATCTTCAAATTGTCTTTACCTATAATAAAATTACGAACTCTAAGCAGCGATAAAATATTTAATAATAAAAATAAAAATAAATAAATTGTAAGGCACGTTAATATTCGTGCACTAAAATGTAAAAAAATAATCATTTTTATCAAATTTTTGGACGTGAAAGAAAATCGGATAAGCATGAAAAAAAGATAATATGCGATCTAAATATTATAAAGAAAAAAAGAACAAAAATTCAGGCCACATAAAGGAATAATTTTGACTAGTAGTCTTTCCTTTATTCAGAAAATTTTTGTCCTGCTTTAGAGCTACAATGGCGTGTGACCTCTGAGGAGAATCGCCATTTTGGTTCTTTTACAATTTTCTTCCATTTTGCTTTCATTGTAAATGTATTTTTCGTTCTTTTTTGCTTTTTTATGTTTTATTTTAAGGTTTTATTAATGCCTATTTTTATAATTTTTTAACTTATTTTTCGAAGTTCTAAATATTATAAAGAAACTCACACTGAACGCACTGCCACCGATCAGAAGACGATTTTCGATGGTGGTTTCGAATCATCCGCGAAGTGTCACTCAGTTTAGTGTCGAGTCAAAATGAATACTATAAAAAATCAAATTTCTCAACCTTCATTGAAAGTAAAAGTATATTAGCAATGTGATAAAAATACCAATTTACTTAGAGTATATCGTTCAGCACCTCACACATTTACTTCGCACCCAATAAGTTATCTTCGTAGATCTTCCAGAAACGATGTTTTAGTTCCAATCACCCATCGCTAAAGTCCAGAGAACACCATCTCTCTGTCTTCGACCGACTTCTAAATCACAATTTGTTTCTCTTTATTTTTTAAAATTTAATTTATATATTTTTATATTACCGTTAAGTTGTATACTATTATCATTTTTTAAAAACAAAATGGATTTATCGTGGTGATTGAACTTCCTTTGAAATTATGAATGATTAACTAAAATTATCAGGATCTAGTATCAGGATAGTCTCTAACAGGATGGTCTCTATAAAGTACCATCTTTACGATGAGAGCAGTTTAATTTAAATATGAAGGGGAACGGTTTCGCAACGTTGTTTAAAGGATAAGCGTGAAACAAAGATAATATGCTATCTAAATATTGTAAAGAAACTCACACTGAACGCACTGCCACCGAACAAAAGACCGTTTTTCGATGGTGGTTTCGAATCATCCGCGAAGTGTCACTCAGTTTAGTGTCGAGTCAAAATGAATACTATAAAAAATCAAATTTCTAAACCTTCATTGGAAGTAAAAATATATTATCAATGTGATAAAAATACTAATTTACTTAGAGGATATCGTTCAACACTTCACACATTTACGATTCGGGTTCGACCATCATATTTTTGATAAAATAATTATTTTCTACTTTAAAGTGCGCTAAAAATAATGTTTACAAAACTATCTTTAATTATTTACATCAAAAGCTGAATTTGACCGAAGATATTTAATGTCTCTGAACTAAAGTGTAAAAATGTGTGTTTCTAGATAAAATGGCGGTTAACAATTTAGCTGATGTTCAAGTGATGTGGAAACCAGACAACCGATATGGAAAGACTATGAAAAATTTCAAGAAGTTAATAGAGGAAAAGTATAATGTGAAATTAGGTAAGTTTCAAATACTCTCTGTGATGCTTTAATTTCAGAAACACTAGACAAACAATCCGGTTTCAATGACTCGACAAAACTCGTCATGCTTCATTTCGCCTATTTCATTCCACAGAATTTTTATTCAAAACACCAGATGACAAAAAATAAAATATTCATTATTTCAAACAATAGGGATATCTAAAGAAACACAAAATATAAAGCTCGCTCGAATGGAATGGGGATTGTGGTTTCAGTGGCGTTATTCCAAGAGGTAAAACTTGGAGATTTTTCCGGTAGATGGCTCTGGTATAAAATGGTATAAATCGCTTGGTGGGTAGATATATTTATGAGCTGAAGTTTTGCTTATCTCATCATCGATATTATGATTTACGAAGTCGTAGGTTTGAACATTATTTAAATGAATTCGTAAAAATAGGAAAGTATTGTATTAAGCATTCTTAACATCCCTAGAAAAACTATTTTCAAAGATCCGCAACTTAAAATCACATAAACTGCATACAGGCTATTATTCTTCTTCTTTAAAATTCGAAAACATATAAGAGAACTGAAATTTTGCTGTATATTGATGAAACATATGACAAAATGGAATTAATGTTACATAAATAATGAATTAATGAATAGTTAATGATACAATTCAATGTACCAAATATATTTACGAATTTTGAGTAAGTCTGGTTTGTTAAAATTCTATTCATAAAATCATTTCAGTAAATCAATCCACATATTTAAAGCTTTTCCTAGTTTTAAAAAATTTTAAAAAATAAGTCTTGAATATAAATTCAATTCAAAACATTTTGAATTTTGCATGCATTATTAGACAGTTCTCAAATCACAATGCATTATTTTTTATTACTGTAGAAGGTTATTGGGACTTTCATAAATGGTCCATCAATCACATATCTGAGCTATGGACTGAGATGTGGGATTTTGCCGGTGTTATTTGCTCAAAAAAATTCGAAAAGGTTTGTGAAAAATTTTCATTTTTAATATTAATTTACTTCCTTTGTTGCAAAAGACAGGATGATTCAAAATTCAGCACAAAAACAAGCCAGAATCACATATGATGAGAAACACCATCTAGACGAGTTAGTGAATATACAAGAGGCAGAAATGACAAGACCAATCACGGGTGGATATGGTGATCACTTTATTTGGGAATACTTCACACTTGAATAGTAGACATACGCATCCAATTCTTGAAACAAAGTTCTTACCATTTACAGTTATGCACAACCAACAGTAATGGCGCATGGTTAGGTGAACCCTTTCGAAGATACTTACTTCGCCGACATATGTAGCAGTGAAATTCTTCCGACAAGTGCCACATGTGCACCATTTCAGCGCTCGTATGATGTTGCATGTCCTCCGTACGCAGTCGGAAATTTAAATGACTTGCGTTGAAATCCACGCACAGTGTTTGTCGCAATTTAGCCAAGAATGGCTCTTGCGCCATTAAATCTCAATCAACCAATCACAGTGTCTGTCGCAGTTTAGCCAAGAATGGCTCTTGCGCCATTAAATCTCAATCAATCACTCAATCAACCAATTACAGTGTCTGTCGCAGTTTAGCCAAGAATGGCTCTTGCGCCATTAAATATCAATTAATCACTTAGTCAACCAAACACAGTGTCTGTCGCAGTTTAGCCAAGAATGGCTCTTGGGTTCCGCACGTTAACAACGGAACCCAACCCAACCGGGGGTACCAGAATAGACCCCTAAATCTCAATCAATCACTCAATCAACCGAGGACAGTGTCCTGGCGGATAGCACCATCTAGTTCATCCAATTTGAGTTAATGGGTTAGAGTTGATGTAATGTGACCCGATGAGATTTTGGCTTGTTTTTTGTGACCTTCATTTCCATATTACAGGATGACTTTTGAATCACTTTGTATATAGCATTAATAAAATATCAAAATAGTCGAACGATTGTTAAATTAGTTTTAATTCATTGTAATTGCTTTATGAAAACTTCTGCGCTTGAATTATACTGCAGCTAAAAATTATACAGCATTGTTTTACAACGTGGATGTAAAGTCAATATTTACAAATAATCCAATTTTGTGTTATTTTTAGGTAATAGATTTGAGCCTCCCACTAGAAAATTCACCTGAATGGTTTCAAGGCGCAAAAATAAACATTGCTGAAAATTTGCTAAAATATAGAGATGACCATATAGCTATGATATTAACAGGTAAAACTTTTTTTAATAAGTTTGCTGAAGCTCAAGTTTCTTTTTTGTATTGTTGGAGGTGCTGAGTGAGTTCAACCTTCAGCCGGGCACTTCTAATTTGTGAGATGCAGCACCCTTATTTCTTTACGCCTAAGTGCGGGTTTCGCCGAGAAAAGCGGTGGACCTCTAGTAGCTTCCTGGCTCCCTACTACTCACACTAGGTTGTCGTGGTTATTTCTCTAGTGATCTTTTGATGTACGTGAGGGGCGCGTTAATCTGGTAGATGAGTTGCGCCGGATTACGTCTATATTTTTAATTTCCCAAATTTTTCTCAATATTTCTTTGCATATACCTGCAAATTTCGTATATCTGTATCCTAGCCCCTAATTCAATGATATTGATCGTTATTTCCAATATAATGTTTAAAAAATGTCGAATTATTTGAGGTTCTCATAGACAACAGTTGTTATTGCTAAGGAATCTTACGGGAAAGCAAACGCCAACTCTCTCCTGAATTCTTCAACATTTTGCTTGTTGAAATTGCCAGGAAACACAAAAAAGCTATTTAAAAACGCATTATCTTTGTATGGCCGAATAGTTCAGTTTGATGAACTTTTCCTCTCATCTCACAGAAGAGGTACGACGAAGGATCGCCTTTATCCGATGAGTAAGCATTTGTATTGCGCCCGACTGAAGGATAACACCCCTACTGTCTTCCTTTCAGAAACATATATTTTTAAATATTAATAATGACAGATATAAAAGTTTGGTAAACCTGGAGTTTACGGTGCCGGGCTGCTTCTCGCCAATTCTTCTTGGCGCAATTTCATGTGCCATCGCCAAATACTGTTTTGGATGTGCAGTACGCTTTTTATTGCTCTCTTGCGCATGCGTCACCTGAAAACGAGAGATTGAGCACGCAATGACTGCGGTATTTCAAGTGTGTACCGGGCAAATTTTTTAACTTAAAAAAACCTCAGCGGCTTCGCTTTCAGCATAGTGGAATATTCGTAGTTTTGCTTATTCATTGAGAAACGAAACACACAGAATAACATACACGGTACTGAACCGATATTCCATCCGAAGAATTCCAAACTAAGTTTTATTCAAGTTCGAATTTATCGACAAATTGCATCGAAGAGTTGAACAAAACAGTCCAATCGAAACGTGGCGCAATATAGCCTGATAAGCGAAACAGACATGAAAGGATCAATTTGTGCGCATGCGCGCTTGTCACTCGTTAAAAACATCTAGACGCAACCAAAACAAATGTTCTCTCATTGCCGTTCTTGGCGGCAAATATTTGGCGATCCTAAGAGGAACGAAGCAGGCGGGCACCGTAAACTCCAGGTTAACCTATTGAAATTTTCTGACGGTTTCGGACAAAGCAAAATCAGAAATGAATGCATAGCTTTAATTATAGTACAAATTCTTCATCTTTATGATACGATTAATAATTTATCTGTAAGTTACAATATAAATATTGGACCTCAAATAATATTAAAACGAATTATTTATTAATTGCAGAAATTAAATGAAATCTCTTAGTTGAAGCTTTTAGATATATTTTGATGTTGATATTATTTAATGCTTTTAATCTATTTGTTTTTTTTTTCTCTTAAGAAGTTTCTCTGAAATGTATACGAAAATACAAATCTTGAGAAATTTTGATTTGAATAGTAGAAATTATTTTGAATAGAAATAAATTTCGGATTAATTAATAAGAATATTTTTCAAAAACCTTTTTTTGACATTTTTATTTAATTAATCTTTTGAATATCATTAACCCTCCTAGCGGTAGGCCCGAGATATCTGAGTGAACTTTTTTCCTCTCATAACGGCAGACCCGAGACTGTCTCGGGAAAGAAAATTTCCATATAACTGTCAGACCCGAGATTTTCCTTCTAGAAATTTTTCTCTTTCCCCCAGGTGTCACTCGGCAACATAATGAGAGGGAGTGTCTGTGGTCACGGGAGGGTCAGTTTGACCAACTTTTCTGAGAATACTCATCGAAAGGTCTTCTAACAATTGATTCTGTCACAAAGAATCGAGATTAGAAGTCATCTGTCACTGCTGAACGATAACAGGTCTAATAGACCCCTACGGCGCGAAAATGACCACAAAAGGGGGTTGAAATCCTTTTGTCCAAAACTTCACAACTCGAAGAATAACCTTCTCTTTTAGGGTGACAATTTCGTTAAACGTAGCAATCTGAAAGCCTAACGGCTGTAGGGTTCAACCTAACACATAATCAACTGTATTCAAGCTTATGAAAGTATTCATTAAAATATGTAGCTGATAATTTTCAAGTTAATAGATAAAAAAATAATTAAAAGAAAAATTAAATTGGAAATTTGTTTCATTTGAATTTATTTGTGTTAACGTCTAGTTTGAAAGCCCGGCGAGTTCTATCTTTCAAAGCTTTCTTTTCAAACCACTTTCCACCTCAATTTTTAACCTTGGTTAGACGACGATTTCAAAACTTTAGTGAATAATCCACTTGTCTGAATTTCCACACCACACAAGCGGTAGGATGTTTGATCTCGAAGGATTTGACGTGGGCCAGGGCTACGTACTCAACGAATTTTGATGAAATAGGGTTTCAAAGCCGAATCTCTGATGCCAGGCCGTCACGGCCCCTGGAAGCCCATCTGGAATTAAAAAAGACTGGGCTGTCATTGGTTGCTGTATCTTTCTATTTAATAAATGTCCAAAATTTATTTGTACGTTAAAATTAATCTATTTTCCTTCTCCTTATGTATATTGTTTTTTTTTTGAATAAATGGAACTTTATAAAAAAACTGAAAAATAAGGGTTATCTAATCTTTGAATATATAAATTGCGACTACTACTTACACTAGCGATTTTAGGATTATTTTTAATTCTAATATCGCAGATTATGAAATAAAATGCGTTTATCTGACCTCTCTATATTTCAGGAGAAGACAAAGAAGCTGAAACGTTAACTTATGCTCAACTCTATAAGGAAGCTGAATTGTACGCTGCAGCATTTAGAAAATTAGGCTTGAAGAAAGGAGATGTAGTTGTATGTAAGTTTGAAATATGCGTAAATGTTTTAATTGCTATATTGAAATTCATTATTTCATTTCTGGAAATCTTTCACTAAAGCAATTACCATTAGCATCAAATGTTACATTATGTTTGCGAATTATGAAAAGACATGAAATTGTATACAAGATATAAAACTCTTATGAGTTTCATATTTTTATATCACTTCTCTCCTATTAACAAACTTCTTAGCTACTTAATGTTTTTCTCATTTGCATAAGGGGACATGCGACTGTTAACCTCGAAAATTTTCCATTTTATGAAAAATATATATATTATTCCCCAGTCTATTCTGAAAAATTTGAAATAATCCGCATTAAAAAATTCCCTAAATTATGAAAGTTATGAAGGAAAATGTATCAACTGTTCAACGTAAACATTGAAAATGGTCATATCTTTAAAGCGTTATATCTCAAAATGTGTTTTTAGATATTGCTCACACAATATCTCAAGAACTATAGAATATTTTTACATAAAATTTTTACTGAATATGTATTGTGTTGAACCACAATTTTTGTACCTATTATTTTCAAAGAAAGTTTTGAGAGGATAAGAAAAGTTGAAATTTTAACTATTCTTAACATTTTATTTAAAAAGAAATTAAATCTAAATGTTAATAAATTGTGGTTAAGTTTCTTAAACAGACTCTTTGGATTACTTAGACATCCAAAATATTGTGTTTAGACTAATATTTTATCCGCAATCATGCGCGCAAGGTGACTATCTCATTTTTTCTCCAAAAATTATACCCATACTTATTACTCTCTCAAATAAATACATACCAATATAAAGGATCGAAAATGTGTGTGCTATAAGAGAAAGAACAGACATTTTTCCAGAAAAAAAAAGTGAGTTTGTGAATTGCATTGCTTCAGAGATATGCATCGAATTTGACAGTTCCCCCTCCTCCAGTTTTTCGAGGTTTAAGAGTCGTATGTCCCCTTAATGCTGTGATGATACAGGCAGAGTTTTCAACCATATGAATGCATAATATCACAGGTAAATACTTTCGTATTCCAAAAAAATCAAATATCGACTGAGCGGCCAAAATATTACGAACACCACTCACTTAAATTTCGACTCGACCTTGTAGTACGTGCACTGGCTTAATACACCGGATATTTGAGGTTAAAAAGTTTTCCCCAGGGAGCATTGTAACTCGTCTGCTCATCAGAAAAACAAGATGTTTGTGTGACATGAGTGTTGGCGCCAGAAAGGTTGGTAAAGATATTTTCGAATTTTTTAACTTTCTTGGATTTTCTCATACATCAATGTCTCGAATCTTCTAGGAATAAGAGCTAAGTCAAAAAATTAATAGAAAAAGCGGAACAGTAGGTGGAAATCCTTTGTCAACAAAAGATGTTTAAGAAAACTGGCACGAACTGTGTGCCGAAAAACTGAAGATCTGCAACACCACAAATTACCACACTATACGGCTCACGACCACTGTATATTCCTGGACTCTATAAGACGGATTTTACAAATAATGGATTTTAATACCTGAAAAACAAGAGTCTAATTAATTTCGCTACAAAACACCGAGGTTATATGAGAGGAAAAAGGTTGTCTTATCTGACTGACGAGATTTTTTGCCCATCACACTGATGGCAGGATCCGTGTATGGTCCATTTTTAGGATGAGTGATCTCTGCTCCCAAACACCACCATCTAATCGGAGGGAAGCATGGGCTAATATTGCTCCTAAACGGTTTCAGCAATTTATAGAGCTCATGAGTAGAAGAAGATTTGCTGTTATCAAAGCAAGAGAGCTTCAACGCAATACTGGTACAGTGTAGAAGAA
Organism: Araneus ventricosus; assembly: GCA_013235015.1. NCBI lineage: Eukaryota > Metazoa > Arthropoda > Arachnida > Araneae > Araneidae > Araneus > Araneus ventricosus. The sequence continues at coordinate 2,163 of BGPR01016458.1, read as the reverse complement.
GGCTGTTCCTAATATTTTGGTCACTCAGTGTATTTCACGGCTTTTGCTTATCAATATCCAGCACAATCCAACTTAAAGAGTGTATCTTAATGTAAGGGTTATCTTATTTGTTTTTGAGATATTCAAAATGTTTCTAGAATTTTGCCAGTAAGGAGACGCAATTAATTTCTCTTATATTATAAAGATTTGAAAAACAATTGTTTTAATTAAGTTATTTTTATTTTCATAAATTGTTATTTGTTACAGGTCCAACAGAAAAGAAACTGTTACTTTTATAAATTGTTATTTGTTACAGGTCGAATGTCAAACAGAAAAGAATCTGTTACTTTCATTAATTGTTATTTGTTAGAGGTCAAATGTCAAACAGAAAAGAAACTGTTAATTTTATAAATTGTTATTTGTTACAGGTCAAATGTGAAGCAGAAAAGCTGTTACTTTTATAAATTTTTCATTTGTTACAGGTCGAATGTCAAACAGAAAAGAAGCTGTTATTTTTATAAATTGTTATTTGTTACAGGTCAAATGTCAAACAGAAAAGAAGCTGTTATTGCCATGATTGCTGTGCTCAGCATCGGAGCAGTGTGGGCTGCAGCAGTACCTATGTTAGGATCTACGGTAATTCCTTTATATTTTCTGAGTTTTTCAGTATGAATGCACAGGGTTTCTTAGATACTGCAGTTAGAGTCTTCCTACATATTAGCTGTAAATTTCCATATTTGCTTTAAATGAGTTTCCATCATTACAAAAACTGATCCTGAAACAAGTAATTTTCGTTGCGTTCATCAATATGAGTTGATATTGCGCATACTTTCTTAACACACTATAGTTCAACGGCTTGAAGATCTACAGCGAAGCTAACATAGGTAGAAGGTGAGACATCTGAAAGCAAGGACGAGGAATATAAAGGATGAAGATACAAACAGAAACACGACTTGTACGAATTCTTCACAAATATCACCGTAATATAAGTGAATAAATTATCGCCACGCGGTGTCGTACATTCATATCATATTGTGTTTATGACATACTGCAGTTATAGTCTTCCTTCATATTGGCTGTAAATTGCAAATTTTGCTTTAAATGAGTTTCCATCATTACAACAACTGATCCTAAAACAAGTAATTTTCGTTGCGTTCATCAATATGAGTTGATATTGTGCATAGTTTCTTAACAAACTATAGTTCAGCGGTTTGAAGATCTACAGCGAAGCTAACATTGGTAAAAGGTGAAAGAAAGGGCGAGGATTAAAAAAGACGAAGATACAGACAGATAGACGACTTTTACGAATTCTTCACAAATATCACCGTAATATAAGTGAATAAATTAACGTCACGCGGTGTCGTATATTCATATCATATTGTGTTTATCAGATACTGTAGTGAGAGTCTTCCTAAATATCGGCTGCAAATTGCAAATTTTGCTTTAAATGAGTCTCCATCATTACAACAACTGATCCTAAAACAAATAATTTTCTTTGAGTTCCTCCCTCTATTCCGTCTATGGTAGCACCCCTTTCCTCCATGAGGCAACTCCCGTTTCTCAGTAGTTGAGGCCGGAAACTTCTACAACTAACTCTTCAGTCATCTTTTTTACAAGAAAAGCTATAAAATAAAGACTGTTGGCTTCTACTTATTTAAATATGAAAGAAGCAACATGAGCGAAATCAAATAATTAAATTTCGTTTCTTCGGCAGTGATACCGCTTATTTTGAATTGGGCCTCTACTTGATAAAACCATATTTCCGGTTTATCTATCCAAAATGGAGGAATTTTTACACTCACCTTATGCAACTCAGTTCCATCTGCTTTTCCGCCTTCAATCGACATCTTTTTGTTTGCAGGAACGGGTCACCAATATGTTGGCTTCTACTTATTTAAACATGAAAGAAGCAACATGAACTTGTTTGACGTATCAAATAATAAACTATGAATACTCCATTTAATTCAATTTATTTTTTTCTTTTCTAGAAGAATCGATTTGTAACGGAAAAATCAACAAAATTCTAAAAACAACATTTTTCTACTGTTGCCACAAAAAATATAATGTGATGAACAAAATTAAATATGATAAAAAATAAATGATTTAAATAAAAAGAAAACGATATTTACAAACAAATATTAAATGCTTTAAATAAAAAGAAAACGATATTTACAATCAAACATT
>BGPR01016457.1:13460-29942 GCA_013235015.1 Araneus ventricosus | reverse complement strand
AATATCAGTTAAAAAAATCTGCCTGTATATGGCATAATAAATATGAATCTACTGCTTCTGTGTTATTTTTGTGTCTTCTCTAGCCCCATCAATTTCAACATTCTGCATCCCCTTACGCCTGTATTTTCCATTTTTAATAGTAAAAACTGTTACGAAACGTACTTAGTTTGGTAAATTCTACCACCTCATCACGTTTGGCCTCATTTTTTTCTAAATTTACTGCTAGGTTGGAAAATGTTCTTTCAAAGACAAATTCAGCTTCAGCTATAAGATCTTTTCTTCTGCTCCTCTGAAATGTGAATCTGAGTAATCCATTATCTGCCATTGCAACTTTTCTGGAACGCTTGATTTTTTCTTATTTTCACTTAACAATTCAATTTTTACTTTCTCGTATACGAAGTATTCAAAGAGAAAATATTGCAATCGTGAAATTTCGAACTCGAGATTTTGATGAATCTCCGCGTCGAGTGCAAAGGTTTTAAAAAAAAGAAATAGAACCACCCAATTATTAGAAAAATCCGTATTGTTTGATAGTGTATAAATCTTAGTAAACGTATAAGCTGGGCTAAATATAGTTTTTATAACTGTAATGGTTTTTAAGTAAGGATAACTTTAAAACAACCGAACGTTAGAAAGATGACGTCTTGAAAGAAATAAACCTTCTCAGACGCTGCGAATTTAACAGCAACAACCCGTCACTATGATTTTTCCCTTTTCTTGACTAATAGAGCGTAATTCAGTATCTGTTAGCTTGAAAGGAGAACTCAAGGGTATCCAGTTTTACTTCGCTCTCCCCTAAGTAGATAATTTTCGAAAATATCATTCAGATTAGAATTTTTATAAGAAAATATCTATTATTATTAGTATCAAAGGTAAGAAAAGATAAACGTTGCAGATCTTCCAAAAATATTGTGTTTCCACGGCTTTATCTGAAAGAAAAATTTAATACAAAAATTGCAGGCCTGCCTTATGCCGTGTTTGGACATTGAAGTTTGCCTGCCTTATACTGTAATTGAACATTGTTCAAACGTTTTCAAGCAAGAAACCCGAGTAGCAGCGAAAGATTTAATACAGAAATTGCAGGCCTGCCTTATGCCGTATTTGAACATTGTTCAAACGTCTTCGAGCAAGAAACCCGAGTGCCAGTAAAAGATTTAATACAAAAAATGCAGGCCTGCCTTATGCCGTATTTGAACATTGTTCAAACGTCTTCAAGCAAGAAACCCCTTCCATGTTGTAAATAGATACTGTGACAATGATTCAACGTTTGCATATAGTTTTACGAAATGTCATTTATACTTGATTGACTTTTATTAAACAAATAATTTAAGGACATATCCTTATTCTTAGCCATGCGATGGTCATATAGTGGGCACATCTCCATTATAAAACCATTGGCAGTATCCTTCCTTTAAAGTATTTTTTAATTGATTTTAACGTTTTAAATCTCTTACCATAGCTAGAAGAGATTAAATGTATCGCACTTTTCAGTGACGCTTTTACTCAGAAAACGCATATAAAATAAAGTTCTATATTAGCAGCATAATTTTAAAATGATTTATAATGACACCTTTGACACCTTTTATAATTACTTACGTTCACACATAATTTTCAGATTGTCTACTAGGAAAATATCTGAAAAATTAAGGTTCCTGAAAGTTTTGAAGCATTTTGAATAATTATCAAAAGCTACAGGAGAAATATTCCCCAAGTTTTATTAATTTGAGAATTTCTTTACCAGATTTAAAAATTTTGAAAGCAGTGTAACATTTTGTAACTATTTCCTTTTTAAATATTTAGATTTTTATTAACAAATAATTCTACGGGAATGTAATTTTTATCTATAACCTTTTGTGGTTGAAACTCAGGTAAATTATTAAATATTTATCGGATATTTTAATAAAAAAATTTAAAGTTCCCATCATGCAATTTATTTCGTTCCTTAAACTTTTAAGACATTCTCATCATAAAAATTTCTCTGAATAAATAATTAAATCTAAAAATAAATGCCATTATTTTGAACCTTCTGCTACTAAACATTGAATAGACTTTTTTGTCAATATATTGTAATATTTATAATTAATAAAAAGTTATATTTGTAAAATTATTAATTTACAAGATTATTATTTAAATATTTTTAAAAAGAAATTAATTAAATAAAACATCTTTGGCCTTAAAATAAATTCATTAAAAAATCGTTTGGCACCAATTTATTTGAAAATGCAATAATAATAGAATGGCAACACCATATTTGTTTTTATTAACATTGCGTAGCAATGCGGAAGAAAAAAATGTTGAAGACGAATTTGATGTCTATAATTTGAATGTGTGTGATGTTGTATATAGTTGTGTAAAAACTTATGCTGTAAGAAAATTTCAATTCTTGGAAATCGTAAGTATATGTGTTGCTTTTATAAAGAAGGGTAAATAGGTTTCATCCAATACAGCACAATATTAATTTATGAAGGTAATTTTAGATATCTGAAAGAACACGACTGTAAAAATATCTTTAAAGTACACTGAAAGTTTAAATTTAATAATAAACTTGATTAAACCAGTTTTGAAAAACACAGTTTTATAAGAGTTATATTAAATATTTATTTTATTTTACTTATTTTCTACTTCAAAAATTTGAATTTTTAAATCAATATCAAAAATTTTTAGTAACTCGGAGACAATCCATTTATTTATCCGAGAAAGAATTATTTTCATTCCTTGACAAGAAATGACTAAGACATCAAAATCATTAAAACTATTTCTGAAAAAAATACAAATCTTTTACCGAATGTTTATGGTGAATGAAAAATAAATTTGAACTGAGGAAAAAAGACACATATTCTGTCAAAACAAATATTTCCATCCAAGGAATTAGAAGTATAAATTTGTTCAATCCACGTCTCTTTCGAAGATTTTGCAAAGTATTTTTGTCTTACTTACTGTGAAATGGTTGTTTATCATGCAAATCACTTTTTTCTTCAAAATGTTTTTAAGATCAGCGAACCCACCTGAGGTTACAGAGAAGAGGATAAATAAAGCATTTTCGTGTCTGATAAAACGAAGGTATTAGGAGCTGGTTATTTATTCTAAATTGTTTTACATGATAGGCAATTGGGGGAAGGGATGTTTGCGTGCAGTGAATTGACACAGAAGATTTAGATCGTATTTTTTCTGAATCTCGTTCATTTAAATAATATTTTTACTAACGACAAACATAAATTTTGAGAAAAACTGTTGTTCAAAGAAAATGGAAGAAATATTAAAGAAATATTTGCAAGATTTTTATGAATACCCCGGGATAATGGGCCAACTCAATGTAGCTGATTCACTTCTTTGCATTAAATCTACCCAGTAAGAAATCATTAATCTTAAAACAATTTAGCTGAATATATTATTTATCAAATATGAGTTCAGAGGATTTGCTACTCAATTTTGGCTGTTTTATCTTTAATTTTTACTAGGATGGATACGAAAAAAGATTGCAAAGGTAATAAAAATTGTTTCTTAGGAATAGACAGACAACAAGGACAATATTTAAATTGGTATCTGGAAGTCCAAACTTTTACACCACACCATCTAAAGAGCATTTGAACCACTACATTAGACTTGGTCAAAAGGCGAACAGAAAAAAGTTTACAAAGGTAATAAAAAATTATTTATTTACATTAAGGCTACTCAGTACCCTTTTTCAAAACTTTTTTTGGAGACAGTAATAATAAAATAAATAATTGACTTTATTTTTAGATTATGTTAATAAATAGATTCTTATTTAAAAACGCCATTTTAGCAAGAGCTATTACTTTAAAATTTAAAAAAAATTGAAATTTTTAAAGTATTTTTAAACTCTTATAAAATTCTTAATTTTTAATATTTTTTAGTTATTTCAAGTGAATTATATTTCTTGTATTCTTGGGAACAGAAATTAGCATGGGATTGATGATCTGACTCTTTTTTAATTTTTGATAGTTATTTTTAGTGAAAAAACATGAAAATTCTAAAAATATCAACTTTGACCTTTTTAAAAAAATAACTAGAACTCTCAGGCCTAAATCCATGCTAATTATTATAGAACATATACATGAAAGTATCTACAAACAATTCCAAGACTCTATCTTGAACAGAAAAGAGGCTTAGAGAATAGAAAACACTTGCTCGTCAAAAGTAAAAGTCTTAAAAAAATGCATTTAAAGTTTGTAAAGGCATGAAACAAAAACTAAGAATGCTTGTAGAGCTATAATTTTTTATTATGTTATTTCCCAACTTATAAAATCCACTAAAACACTATTTTAACTCGATATGATTGAATATATATTTTCTTATTTGAAATATTATATAATTAGTCTGCCAGCTCTTCACAACATTTTGTTTCTTAACAAATCGATAAGTTTTCGGTAGTTGCATTTTCTCAACAGAAAAATGAATAAAAAACAATAATATTGCACTGAAAAGCTTCTAAATAAAATAAACTTTGTGTAAAAATTAGTATTGGTCTTGAAAAAGTCGTTTTTTATGAATATAAGATATTTTTAATAAATATTTTTAAATATAAGATATTTTTAATATATAAAATATTTTTAATTAATTTATTTTAAGAATGGGGAAATGCTTCAAAATGAAAACGAAACTAACCACTCTGTCAAATTTTGAGACTGACAACACTCAGAAAAATTCAAAATCTTTAAAACTATTTGGATATCATATCTCAAATTTGGAGTCAAGTTTCCCAATCGTATGTGGCATCGAAAAATGCAAAGAAATAAATTTCGATATTTTTGTCATTTTTAGGGTACTGTGTAGCAAGGGAACTAAGAGATATACTTGCCGATCACTTTTCCACATAAATACCAAATATATTGAGGCATTTATCTGAACGCAGGACAAACTTGTTTAACCTGGTTTAGCAGAAATCATGTCCCTGCCCATTGAACAAGTAATAATTTTCACATTACTGTCAGAAGAGAATCTTGTTCAGGGAGTGTTTGGAACCCAGATTGGTTACCAAATCTGGGCTATATGGGGCGGGGGGTGTTGGCTATAGACTTCCGACTTGAACCTTTGCAGCAATTCTTGAGTTTTGGGAACAGTATGGGTATTGTCATGCAGGAGGATGACGCCATCACTCAATATGCCAGGGTGTTTATGTCGGAAGACTTCACGTGGCCCAGTGACTATTTCCTTTTTCCGAAATTGAAGGAACACTTATCTGGAAATAGGTGCTCTTCGGAGAGTGATGTCAAAACAGTTGCCGAGGACTGGATCAATGGGCAGAGATGTGATTTCTGCTAAACAAATTGGTCCCGTGTTCAGATAAATGCTTAAATAGATTTTGTGACCATGTGGAAAAGTGATCGGTAACTATGACTCTTTGTTCCGTTCTGTATTTTCTGTCTAAAGTTATTAAATAATATTTTCGTAATAAAATGCAAAGTTATAAAACAGTCTATTGTAAAATATATCACTTTATTTTTTTCTTTCAACTATTGCCATAACAATTGTCTCTATTTTTAAGGCAACTATACCTTGATTATCAATTTATATACATAAAAAGAAAGAAATAAGAGATAATAAAATAATTGCAAAAAAAATCAAATTCGCCAAAATATCAAGACTTTCCTTTAATTTCTTTTAATGTTATTTTATTTTATTTTTCACTTCTTTTTTCTGAAACATTCCAAATATTTTATTTCTTTAATATCCATATAAAATTATTTTATGTATAAATAATTAAAAATCAAGTCTATTAACCCCTTAACCGTCTCGGCAGACATATTAACGTGCGTCGAATTATCACATTTTTAGGCTTATGAACAGAAATTTAATCATTAATTAGCTATATAATTTGGCACAAAAATTACATAGAATCCATAAGCATATCAAGTATTCTATGTCTTTTCAGATGAATGAAAACAACAGCCCCTTTCCAAAACAGGAGGGAAGAAAAGAAAATGCGAATCTTAAGGTGTTAATGAAGACTATTCAAGTAAGTGAAAATTAAACAATTCTTTTTGAGTAAAATGTCTTAAAGAATTCGAACTGCAACGGCATTTTCGTCCTTCTTATAAAATGCAAATTTTAATTAATAACGCAGTTGCTAAATAAATCCAAAAAGGGTGGCTCCTATTACAAAAGTGGTACAATAAAAGTGCTCACAACATTAAAAAAAAATTCTAATTATCTTTCCATTTTTCCTTTCACCGTTTTTTACACATCGTCTGCTTCTTTTCTTATCGCCTAAAGGATGCAACTAAATTCAACAAATTCGCGACAAATGGTGCATTATTACTTTGAAATAAATTCTTTCCTTCGGCAATGAGCACACCTAAAACGCTTGTTGCGCGATCCGTTTAATTATACCTCTGGGATGATTGCTAAAGAAATACATATGCAAATTTGAACTGTTCGGTGCAGATAAAAAGGGAAATCTGCATCGGTACATTGGACATTCGATCCATTCTGGGTTGTTTCACTGATTAACTAATATGGAAATCTAATTATTCCGTGTTCGTTGGAAAACGAAAAATCTGCCTTTTGAATTAATCTTGAAATATCTAGTTGTGCTGATTTGCCTCATATGCTAATTAAAAAGGATATCATTCACTGCTGATGTGGAAGATTTCATGTTGCCATTTTCTTGTACCTATATGTGAACTTACTAAATAAAGTTAAGTGCCGAATTGAGAAGTCTGAAGAAAATGTTCTATTTATAAAAGTAATAGATACGAGTTCACAAAACGGATTCGTATATAAAAAATTATTTTGCAATTCGTTTTTCCATGAGTGTTTTAATTACGAAAATATTTTCATTTATGCAAAGAAGTTTTATTTTTTATGTTATGCCAAATAATTTTTTTTTCTTTTATCATTATTTTCTGTATAAATTAAACTTTTCTTTTTTTCTTTAATCTTTAGTTTCATGGACGAATTTTCTGTTTTTTCATATTCGAATCACAAGCTGTTTTACGGTAACCCTCCAATTTAAGCACTCGCCAAATCCAATTGGAAACTGTATCAAGCGCCAACTTCGAATCAGTTCTCTCTTTTGTACAGAAAGCTTTGAATTCCGTGTTCTTTGAGTTTGTGTAATTTTTTTCTTTTTAAATCGGTTAAAAAAAGCTCTTATAGCATTTAAATTCTAAATAGAACGATTGGAATTAGCTAAATCTTTTGGTTAAAAATTTAACTGTCAGTGATTTTCTAAATCGTATGGTTAAAAATTTAACCGCCTAACAAACCTTGCAAGTCGCCAAAAAAGCGATAAAGAATGATTATGGCAACCTTCTCACAAAATTAGGCTCTTATGTTAAGTAAACATTGAGCGTTACAGCAATACAATCATTAATTTTAATATTTCAATTTATTCTTAAGGCATAACACTAAAAAACTCCACTTTAAACATTAATTATATTACAGTCGGACCTCTATTTAGCGAAGTCGCTAAATCCCGAAAAAAAGTTCGTTATATAGAAAATTCGTTAAATAGAGATTCACCTTTTAAAATACTTTAAACTACACAAAACATATTTTAAATTCATAAAAACTAAATATTATTAAAAAAGTAATTAATAACACCTTTATTTTGTAAATTAATATATTTGTTTTATATATTTTACTCATCAAAAGGAAATCTGCAATGAAAACAAGAATAATAAAAATATTGTCCGGGAATATACTGTATTTTGAATTAAAAAAATAATTTTATATTAAAACTAATGAATTTTAGCATTTCATCATACGAAGGTTTGTTGATTTCTGCATCATGATCATTTCCATCTTCATCATATTTGTCTTCATCGCAATTCATTGCTGTTTTATTTTTATTTTTCACTCTGTCCACTTCAAAACTGCCTCATCCACATCTTCATAGACACATGCTTTTAAAAGTTTTGAACAAGTATTCGATGAATCATAATTTTGTATCTTATCACGATTTTTTTTTATTATAGTTGATAAGCTGTTTGGAGGAATACCAAATTTTAAAGCAATATCCTATTTTTCCACGCCTTTATCCACCTCATGAAGAATTAAAATTTTTTCTTTGATGCTCAAGCACTTTCGCTTTGACATTTTCCAGCTTCAAGGTCATTGATCAATATAAAATGTGTTAAAAGAAAGAATAAGTTTGAAATTTTTAGAAATATTTTTAGGAATAGGGAGAAAAAAAAATTGGATCACAAGAAAAAGTTCGTTAAATAGAGAATGCACTTCGTTATTTGGAGGTTATTTTACGAAGAAATTCGCAAAATGTTCTTGGTTACAAGGAAAAGTTCGCAACATAGAGAAATTCGCAAAATAGAGGTTCGTTAAATAGAGGTCCGACTGTATCTTCAAACTGAGTGTTGAAATTTTGAAGATTCCCATTGACATAACATTATAACCGGAAGTTGATGGGCCTAGCGGAAAACCTACTCGACCGCAAATAAACAAAACAGAAAACTCGTCCATAATTGTTATGTAATCTAAGGATTTATGAATTTAAATATTTACTAATTTCATTTATCTGATTCTTTTATTTTAGGTAGTTTTATTTTCTTTGTATTTGCTTCGGTTGCAGCTTAATCTATGAGTATAAAATAATAAATATTCCATTTTTTCTGCTCTTCAAAACAAAACATCCGATTGAAAAATTGAATTTCACAACCACAGAGATATGGAGAAAAATGGTTACAATTTTTTTTAGGCAATGCCTGGAGATACTGGTAATTTTTTCTTGTGGAGCTCCAATTTCGAAATGAAAAACAAAATATAATCTGCGCATCAAATGCTGAAAAACACTTCTGATGTATTTTATGTTGTAGTCTACGCTCAACATGATAATTAATTAACGAATAAGGATTTCATTGTAAAATATTATTTAACAGCATAATAAGAAACTTAATTTAAAATATTTGAAAAATGTATTATTTTTAACACTTTTTAGCTTATAACTGTATTTAGAAATGAACAAAACAAGCATTTAGATTTTTATTTCAAAATCGTTTTCAGTTAACTGATTTTCAACTTGACCGTTTTATGAGTTTACAGCAGTTATTTCTTTTATTTTAATAAATATTTTTAGAAAAAATTTTAAGTATATTTTGCAACAATTCTTTTCATTGCACTAGTAACTCAGCTTATACACATGCGCGTTGTTACGATATTAAATTCATTTTTGTGTGCACTTTATCGTTGTCATTATTAAGTGTAACTTTTTAAAAATTAATATAAAAATAGAATTAAGCCTCAAACATTATTATAATGACAGTTACAATTAATAAAATTTAACAGATTATTAATAAATTTTTCTTTGAATTAATTAAAGATTAATTAAGCCCTTGTATATTATATAGAATGGCGCGTATGCAGCATAGTCTAAAAAATACAAAAACAAACAATAGAAAATTAAAAAATTAAAACACATTAAACAAGAAAAAAAAACTCGAAAAATATGAAATAAAAGAAGTAATCAACGATGATAACAATACACCTTTTTGCGCGCCAAACGCAGCAGCATCCTGTGATTGCATAATACATTTTACTACAACAAACCAACCAATCACTAAAGAATTAAACAATAAAAATTCTCCAATAATAAAATAGCTAAAATGCATAAAAGAAAAACAAGAAAACAAAAGAAAAAAACAATCAAAATGTAAAAGTCGGAGGAGAACCCCAAATGGCGAACTTTATGAAAGAGCCACCCACCATAGGAGTTCTAATTTGGACAAATTTTCTGTCGAGGGCAAGACTAACAAAATGAAAAAATATACCCTCTGTGACTCTGAATCTGTCCAAGTGAAATATAAGAAATAATCCCTTTGAGAAGAATAAAAAGAAGGAAACAAAGCAGTCATAATAAGAACCTTTAAAAACATATCCAGTAGAAAACTTGAGAATGTAAAAATAATTCATCCTCAGCCGAGTTAGATGCAGGACGCCGACTGAAAACGAGAAAACAAAACGAGAAGCATTATTATAATGCTATGGTAATTCAGAAAAGAGGTTCGAATACCACTTTAGGTTTTTTCCCCTAGTTATTGGTTCATCGTAGATAGATTTTTCAAGACTGTTTTCCAAGTTTAAAGTATTGGTTTCTGACCGATTATTTATGTTAAGAAAACATTGGTTAAAGAATTCCTTTTCATTATATTTAGAACTATTAACAAAATTGTAGAGATGGAAATGAATTCAAGACGACACAATCTGAACAATATTTTTTATTTTTAATATTTGGAATTAGATTTTATTTTTATTTTATATAAGCTAATACTCTATGACTATCCCACACAAATTTTTTTTGAATTTACTGAAGAGTATATGTAAAATTTAATTTTTTTTTAAAAATAACTTTTTTAAAATCCTTAAGTCTTTTTTAAATATGCATATTTTTTTACAAAATTTTTCCCATGTACCACATAATATACTTTATAAAACTTGGTATGAATTTCTGTCTACTGCTAATATTTAATTTATTATTATTTTTTTATTGTTAAACACACAAACATTTCTAAAAAATGCATTAATTTTGACTTCGATATTTTTTTAAAAAAATACTACTCATGTTTGAGCTAATTCCACACAAAGTTCTATAAAAATTATGTTTCAGAACACGCATAAAAAATTACTCCTTCCTTCCATTATTAAAAAGTTTAGGGTTTCGAAAAATAGTATATGAACAAAAATACAACATGGAGAAATATCAATTTAAAGTTTTCATTCCTTGAATAAGCTTATATAAATCCTGAGAATTGGTGGAACTTTTACAAAATGTTAATCAACTTATTTTAAACTGCTTAACATAAAAAATTGCAAGAATTTGTGGCAATGAAATATTATAATTGTATAATGCATGCTTAAAAAGAAAACAAAACATTAAATTTCATAAAATTTAATCTTTTAATTAATTTAATCTAAAAATTAATTTTTTTAAAAGAAATACATATCTCGGTGCTAATTCCATTCAAAGTTCTGCTACTAGCATAAGTTTACAACAGGCATAAAAATACAGACACCTTTATTTTCCTCTTTCTAACGAATTAATTTCTGCTTTCGTTCACAAGCAAGTTTCAGTTACATCTGTACGCAATTGTACAAAATTATTTTCCTTCTTTATCTTTGATATACCTTCCTATTGTCTTTACACATGGCCAATGTTCCTGCTGCAATGTTAAGTTACATTTTATTTTCAGTTTGAAGAAGTTAAGCTTTTCAGAAAGTGCAACGATTTTAAAAGTGGGGGTGGCAACATTGTTTACTCGCCTGTCATGAATCAAAAATTGTTCTATAACTGAATAAAAAATTCAGACACAGCTCTGAAAGTTTACAGGCATACTCCCGATTATCCGGGTTAATCACTGAGAGGGATCGCACGGATAATAGAAAAACACGGATAATCCGGAAACTCCTTTTTATTAAAGAAAAAATCAACATCGGTACAAAAATATAAAAATTACTTATATTTACATGCTGTAGAGCATCAAACTAGGAATTTTCCTTTTAATATTTGCTGCTTAAAAAAATCTGTAATGAGTCTTTGCTTCTGCTGTTTGTTTATCTCTTGTCGTATATCGACACATATTTTACGAACCGCTGTAATGTCACCGTAATCAAATCCTCTTTGTCCCATATAATCTAAAGAAAGTTTCCACAGATTGTAGAGCACCAGAAAGAGAAATTGTATTTCCCTCATTTAGTATATCTTCTGCATCATTACCAGCTGATTCTCCATTATCAAGTTTTTGAAGGATTTCTAATTTTTGTTTAACATTTAAAACGTTTCGTTTTCGTTCCACATCACTCGTTTTCACCAGTAAAAATGTTCACGCTACTAACTGACGATAAACAAGACGCAAAAACTAAAGGAACCCGAGCGATAGTGAAAGAAGGCGAAGAAGTTAAAGAATGACGTGTCGAGGAGAAGCGTGTTAGAACGAGAATGAGCAAGCAGGAAGTGGATGATTCATTTCTCGGAAAATTAGGGGTTGAACCGATACAGATTGCATGTGGAGGAGGAAAAAAATATATATTCTTTAGCCTCCGCCGTCACGGCTCACTAGTTTCACGGAATGAATCTCTCGAACGAACATCAACATCGATTTTACATGCATGATAAGCGTGAAAATGTTTCTCTTTAAATTTTTTTGTGAGTTCGGAATGAGCACGGGTAATTCGCAAGCCGGATAATCCGCGCACGGATAATCGAGAGCATATTGTATTTGGAATGATGCAAGGTATCATATGAGCCAAATTTTTTGAAAAAATCGATAATCCGTTGATTTTTTCGGTACTGTGTCGCCTTAAAATATTAAATCAATTAGTTCAAAATACCGCCATGCTTTCAGGAGCCAAAACTCTTGCGATCCTTTTATAGATAATTTTGATCATTTTTCTGGTATTTAAATACCAGCTTCATTAAAAGAAAATCATTTTTATTCTCTAGTCAAGAATTGAAAGCTTGCATTATATTATCTCTTCTACATTAAATTAAATCAAAACCATGCAAACATTTACAGCAATATTATTAACTTAATTCATTTCCTTTACTCGTTATTTTAAATAGTTAGAGCACTAACTTTAATAAACTAGTACAATGATATTTGTTAATACCCCTAATTACAGTTACAAATACAAGAAATGTATACTGATTAGTATATAAAGTCACATTTATTAGATGAATACTATACAAAGAGTGAAAGAGCTATCTGATTTAATCTAGTTAAGTAACAATTCATCTTCTTATACAGAACTTTCATGACGCTTTGAAAGTATTTTATTCACTTGATTATAAAAGATCACGTTTTTACTTTTTTTTTATACGAAGTATACAAAGAGAAAGTACTGTAATCGTCAAAAAATTCGAACTCGAGATTTTGATTAATCTCCACGTTTTAGACCTCCCTGAGTCCGAAAAACACAATTTTGGAATTATGTCTGTCTGTGAACACGATAACTCGAAAACTTTTACATCTACGGGGATGAAATTTGGTATGTGGTCTTTAAACATAATTTGTAGACTTCTAACTAATTTTGGATAAAATCCGTCAAAGGGAAGTCTGTCTGTCTGTATGTCCGAAGTCATGTGAACACTATAACTCAAAAACTTGAATGGCTAGATGAATAAAATTTGGTACACAGTTTTATCATCATGAATGTAGGTCCGTATCAAATTTTGGGCCAAATCCGTCAAAGGGTTGACTGTCTGTCGGTCTGTATAATTTACTATTGAAGCCAATCCGTTATCTCCACGCGCATGCGTAATGGAAGTAATCTTCTGTGCAGACTAAAGGAGCGATTTACGTCAGTTTGTCCTTGAGACGTCAAGAGTAGAGAGACCTAGCAGTGTGCGATAGATATGCGTTTTAATCGGCAGGCATCGCTTTGAATTTAATTCTTTACCTAGATATTTTTCGAATAACTATAATGAAAAAACCTTCTGATAGTCATTGGATTCTGGATAACAGTAGATTCGAATTCTTTTAGCCACTCGGGGGAAGGAGAAACGGCATTTTTTTGGTGAAGTATACGAGAAAGTTTAGGAGAAAACACTCCCGCTGGTTTTGTTGCGGAATTTTAAGAAACAAATCTTACAGATATTTGCAAATTCAGATCAAATAAGAGTATATGTTCAAAATAGTGCAGTGTTGTTTGAAGCAATTAGCTTGTGGTTCTCAAATTAAATTAATCTTTTTTATTAATTTGTTGTGTGTATGGATTTCGGCTTATGTATGAGGTTTGATTATGTATAGATTTATATTTTTGCAAGTCTCGCAGAGAAAATACTTATTGGATCAAACATGTAATCGAAATTGCATAGCATTTTTATATAATTTGAACCTTAAAAATATTTTATACCGTTCTTGTTCTAAAAGACACTAAGAAGTGGAATAAATTGAAGGTGATATTAATTATAAAATATGTTTTTATGCATGTCTCAAAACATGTTATAATAAAAAATTACTGCAATGGCAAAAAGCAAAGCTGAGATATTCATCGATTACTGGCAGGAAATTTATGTTTGAGACACTTGAGATAAAAATCATCTTGTTCATTTGGAAATAGCTGTAGCACTTATTTATTTATAATATTAAAATTATTTTAATTTTTAACAATTGTGTCGATAAAATTTTCTGATTTACGATACTGTTGGATCTCCATTTTTACATCACTTGAGTCTTACAACAATGTAAAAAAAGCGTAGGTTTGCTTTGATTAGGTTGTAATATTCGTAACGAATAAAAAATATATATATTTGTGGAACTATTAAAATACTTACAGAAAAGAAATTAATTGGATAAAATAATCGTTTGGTCTTAAAAGGAATTAATTTAAAATATCGTTTGGCTGAAAATGAAATTAATTTTTAAAAAATCGTTTGGCATTAATTCTTTTCCAGAGGTTATAAAAAATAGTGTGACAACGATATATTTGTCTTTTGCTAATGTTACCTAGCAAAGGAAAAGATTAATGATGATTGAACATAGAATTCGATGTCAGTCAGTAAGTCAGTGATGTAACGTGTGTTATATAAATGTATGTGTTTGTTTTAATGTTTGTTCCAATAAATACATTATTTTTGATAAAGAAGGTTACCCGACTCTTCATGCTATGCTGAAATGCATCTCGTTTCCAAGAAACGCTGGGGCTTTATTGGACGGACCTCGTATTTTTGAACCATGTACAGAATAGACCTGAGACACTCTCCAACCTTCCGCAAAACATTTGGAACACATATGACCTTCGGTCTCAGATATAATGCACATCAGGCCTACGTGAATGGTTGAACTTTAGTGGAATTGGGTTTAGGAATCGGAAGACAGTTTAGGAAAAGTTTTAAAAAACAGTCTTCTAGCTCTTTCTAACTCTTATCATCACCTTACACATTCCTCTTTCCTAAATATGCATGCTCAAATAGAAAAATACCTAAGAAAAATGTATTATGCATATACACAAAAATGTATGCGAATATAAATTAAACATGCGAATATCATTTTTAAAAGATTTAAAATGTCAAGTTGATCTGTTAAAGCTTGCTGTTATCTAAATATATTATTTGAAATGCCAATGAGAATAACATCATTTTCGGATATAAAGGATTATTTTTTTCCATTTAACAACCATGTAAAAACTTAAATTTTATCCAACTCAAGGATCAATCATCTTTTAAGATAAATATAAATATGGAGCCAATATAAATGAAAATGGTTTTAAAGAAGGAAGACTAAATATTTGTACAGAGTTTGCTTTTTCTCAGTAGATATTTATTTTAATTTGAAAACATCACTATTCTGAAAAATTCAGTTTCGGCAGTCCATTCATACATAAATTATTATTAAACATAAAAATATTTTAACAGTCTGATTTAATAAAGAGACAGTAATCAAAAGTTCGCTGTTATTTCCCAAATCAAAAAGATATAAGTTTTTTAATTAAAAGACATTTTATTTCTTCTTGAAAAATGCAAAATTTACTTACTATCTCATTTGTTAAATATATCCAAAAAACCCAGCAAATAATATCACAAAATAAGTAGCTTGGAAATTGCATATCATCATCGAAAAATTCGAATTACAATTCCATTCTTTCATTTAGAGTTCTTTTTATGCCCAAATCGTCTGCTTGTTTTCATGTTGCCAGAAAGACAAGATTGAATTCCAACTAAATCCTCCCGACAAAACGTAAATGCTGAATGTTCAAATAAAATATTTCCTGGGGCAGTGAATATAACCAAAATTAATGTTGCAAGATTCTTTTAATTATGCCTCAGGGACGATTACTTAAGAAATACGTATGCAAATTAGAAATGTTCTACGATAATAAAAAGCTAAAGTCTGCATCACTACCTTGGAGATATTTCTTCCTTTCGAAATTGTTCTACTGATTAGCTAATATGGAATTTAATTATTCCATGTTCTATGAAAAAACTGAAAACCTGCTTTTCGAATTAACTGTTGAAATACCGACTAAAACTAATTTTCTTCATATGCTAATTAGGAAAGATAAAATCATCTGCAAATTCGGTAGTTTGATTATACTTTTTATTTATACATAATTATAAACTGACTAAAATAAGTTAAAAAAGAAGAATTGATAAGGTGGGAAAAAGATTTTTACATAAAAGCCTTTGGATTGCAGGTATTGGATTCGAATTTTTTTTTGGAATTGTCAAAATTATGCTTTCCGGTGATTTTCTAATGGTGTCTGAAGTATTTATGCAAAAAAAATTTGTTATGAAATAATTAATTTTTTAGCTGAGTGAAATAAATCAATTTAGTTTTATGCTTAAATTTTTGTCTTAGAATAAAATACATAGTATTTTTTAATCATTATTTTATCCCCTTCGATGTCTCATACGATGTCTCTTACTCATGTTAGAATTACAAAACGTTGCATATTTATATTTTTCATTAAGTATAAGTAAAGTTGAAACAAAAAGGAAATCAATTGAACTCGCTTAAGAATCTCAGGTTGTTTTACGTTCTTTTAAAGAATAAAATAACAATAAATCTTCCA
>BGPR01016457.1:837-13450 GCA_013235015.1 Araneus ventricosus | reverse complement strand
TCATTAAGTATAAGTAAAGTTGAAACAAGATGAAAATCACTTGAACTTGCTTAAGGATCTTGGGTTGTTTTACGTTCTTTTAAAGAATAAAATAACAGTAAATCTTCCAAATATAATGAGATATTTTATTAGAAGAAAAAATGATATCATAAATTTCTCCAATTTCGGCAACGAATTACAATTTGTTAAGGAAAAAATGTCGCCACGTTAACTCAATTTTGTATTAAATCAAGCTGTACATTTAATTTCTAATTAAATAATTCTACAATTAATGATTAACTAAGCTTAATTTTATAATTAAATATTAATTGAATAAGAAATTGTGTAATGGAACACTAGTAGTTTTGTGAACAGTGGACTTCGAGTCCAAAAAAAAGAAAAGAAAATTGAAATCTACGATGGGCTTTCTTCGCAGTCTTAAAAGCTTTAGACTTTTTTTCGAATGAAAGATCATTAATTCAAACTCTGCTTTTGTCAGTATCACAACTAAATGCCCACTGATTTCTACAACAAAACTAAAATTAAATGGCTGCTTTTATAACAAAATTACTTTTAAATGTCTCGACATTATAAAAATTAATCAAGTGTTTTAATGGTGTCAAACTCGCCAAGCATTGAAACCATTCAAACTGCCACCTCTTTAAACAGAATGAAAAAGTAAACACACACACACACACACACACACACACACACACATATATATATATATATATATATATATACAGGCTTGCAACTTATATCCTTTACACCCCCCACCTTAACTTCTAAACGGTGACAGCTTAGGCCATACAGTTGGTGTCAAGGATAACCAAAACAAAAAAGGTTATGCGTTATTCGATGCGACAACTTACAAGGCCATCTATCAGCAATTAGCGATCCTATCTCGTAAACGGTGAAAGATAGAACAAAAAAATCAACTAGAAAGTTGTAGAGCACTCTCGATGTAGTACGAAACGATACCTTGCTCACATTAAAGTATAGATTTAAAAGTACAGATTTAGCGTGAGAATATTTGCAAAATCAAGATTATTATTGAGAGAGTAAAGAAAAAGTTCAACATTATTACTCAAATGTAACATATGAAGTTTTTTTTAATTCAAAGACATTTTATTTCTTCTTGAGAAATACAAATTTAATTACTCTCATATCTGTTAAATCTGTCGAAACATAGCGACTCATATCACACAATTAGTAGCTTGGAAAATGCCTGTTGCCATCGAAAAATTCGAATTACCATTCCGTTCTTTTATTTAGAGTATTTTTAGGTAGATTCCTTATAGGAAGTCTACCTATTGCAATGGTTCTCATGACACGACTTTCGGAAAATTTCTGCAGATCTTCACCGATCATGACCCCTAGAACCCAAAACCACCCTTCGTTAAAAAGTTGATGATACTTTGATTCCTGGTTGCAAAATCGACAACTGTATTTATCTTTTGAAGTGTACCATTTGTGATATGAAATATGTGGGTCAGACCAGCAATACTATCAATATTAGAATTAACCAACACAGACATGATATAAAAAAATATTTATTACATTCTTCTTTTAATGCCGAATTTGAGCACTTTAAGCGTCATAGTTTTGATAATATTTCTATTAAAATTTTGGATATCGTTCCTGATAAAAACAATCGCCTTTCAAAAGAAAACCTTTTTATGCTCCAATACAAAACAATTATTCCATACGGTCTTAATGACCTTTTTAATAGCACGCAGATTTCTCCTGACAATTCCTGTACATTTAAGCTTTTTCATAACACACATCATAAGACTTCTAGAGGTAGCAGAGGAAAAAGGATTAAAAAAAGACCTTCTAAATCAGTTTCTGACCTTTTTAGTGAACTTGAGGCATTAGAACTTTCTTTTGCAAACTCTTATCTGTGGGCTCCTGTCAAGAATTTTGTTTTCTCTTTAAGATCTAACTCGCTTCTTGATTTATTTTCAAACTTTGGTTCATTTAAGTCCAATAACTTACATTTCAAAACTCTCATTTTAGATCTTTTGAAACAGAGATTGTCAAAAATTCCTACTAAAGATCCTACTAAAAAGTTGCATTTCATTTTTAATTTCCAGCATCCTACTTTTGACAAGATTCCTTTCTCTTCCATTTTCAATTCTGCTCAGCAATTTTTTCCCATTAAAAACATTTGTTTACAAAAAACTTTTAAATATAATGTTCCTTTTGGCAGAAAAATCTTCAATTACAATAATGCCTCATCTGACACTGTAAATCTTAAAAAAACAGCTAATTGTTTTTGTGATAAAGACTCCTATTCTCAATTTATTGACAAAGATTCTGGCCATACTGGTAGTCTAGACATTGTTGAGAATTCAGATCTTAAAAATATTATGTTAAAAGGTCCAAAATTCAGACCGATTTTTCATGTTTCTCTTCCTTCCATACTGCATAAACTACTGAGTAATATTGATGATTTCTCTGTTTAAAAACTTCTAATGCTTTTTCTATCTATTGAATTTTTCATTGAGTGGAAATGGAATCTTTATTACCTTTTGAAAAAGTCTTTATTCTTCCATTATAAAAATTCCGAATGTTTTGATTCTTTTAGATTTTCTAATATTAAAATTGCTATTGAAGACTTAAAAAGTAAATTCATCATCACTCCTATCGACAAAGCTTCCAATAACTATGCTTTTATTTGCAAACAGCATTACTATAATCTTCTGGATAAGGAACTTCAAAATTCTGCAACATACAAAAAGTCCAACTTTAATATGAGTACAATATCCAAAAAAATTCTTGCTTTCTATAAATTCTTCAAAATTAAGAAATTCAATTTTTGCTTTCCTTATATTACTATTAATCCAAAATTTCATAAAAATCCTATTTCTTATCATTTTATCACTTGTGGAACTTCTTCATACATGAAGCAACCTGGTTACATTTTCTTCAATCTGTTAAAAAAATTACTGAATGTCATTTGTTCAGAAGGTTTCACTTGGATTATTAACAATAATAAACCGGTTATTGATTTCATTCACAATAATAAGAACAGTATTTCTTCTATTGAGACTTTTGACTTCAAAGATCTTTTTACAAGCATTCCTCTAGCCACTCTTCGAGAGGCGCTTAACTCTTACTTTTTTGATTACAAAAATATTCTCAATATTTCTTTTGAGTATTGGGATAAATTATGTAATTTTTGCATATTTAATAATTTTATTTACAATGGGGAAAGTATTTTTCTCCAATCACATGGCATTCCTCAAGGATCTTCATTTTCTTCTATTACAGCTAACCTCTTCCTTCATTATTTTGAGAAGAATTATTTACTTCTTCATCCTCAGGCTTTCAGATTCGTAGATGATCTTATTGTTTTTAATCATGGATCATTTAATATTACGTGGCAAAATATTTATCCGTCAGCCTTGCTTCTTAAGCAAACAAACTGTAATCAGTTTGAAGCGGATTTCTTAGATCTGGATATTAAACTTATTGATAATAACTTTTGTATCGATATCTTTGACAAAAGAATGGATTTTAATTTTTGTGTCAACCGACTTTCATATTGGTCTTCTAATATTTCTATTAAGATTTATAGAAACACTATTATCTCTCAATTTTCTCGCATTAGATCTATTTGTTCGAACGAAATTTCAAAATCTAGACAATTAAAGCTTTTGTATGATCTACTTTTAAATAATGGTATTCCCGAGAACTTTGTGCGACGATATCTCAAGCAGTGATTTCAGAGCTACTGACAAAGCCTCTTTCTCCTTTTCTTTCTCTTTCCTCTGTTTGGCAACGGCGATAACTGGTTTGGCGTTCTTTTTCCTCGTGGTCGCGGTAGCGTTTCCCTGGTCATGGTAAGCATATTTCGCTTTATTTTATTATTGTTTATGTTACGGCTTTTTTTTATTCTAGGTATTTTTGTATTCGGATTTTTTGTTTTTGTATTTGTATTCGGATTTCTGTATTTGATTCTTTTTTAAATCTTCTTAAATGTATTTATATTTTTTATTCAAGAAATCTTCCATTTTCGTTTGTTTTGTGTTTTTAGAGGGGATGACGGCAATTTTTAACGGATTTCGTTTGTCGTCAGCAGAAAAAAGCACAAATTAATATCATGAGCGAGCTTTCCTTCCTGACGAGCGGCTCACTATGATATTTTTCAATTTTTTTGGTTTTTTCTGGTTTTTGTCTATTTAGCCATTTTGTCCTTTTTTACTGTTTTTGAATTTTTATTTTGTGTTTATATGTTGGTTTTGATATATATATATATATATATATATATATATATATATATATATATATATATGTATAACGCTCTTTCACATGTTATCTTGTGAACACGATAACTGGAGTAATTTTGATGTAAATGTAACCAGCTTGGGATATGTTGTAAGAATAGTGAAAATCTCGGTCGAGTTCGTAGATGGGCTATCCAGCGCAAAGGGGGTGGAAATGGTGGGGGGTGGAAAGTTTCATTTCTCTATAAATCCTTTATAATTGAAAATAGAAAGAAAATTCAAATTAGGCGAATTATCGCCTTATCATAACAAATAATTTTTGTATTTACACTTTTTCGATAGCTACAAATTCTTAGAAGTTATGAGCTGAAAAGTGATTTTCCCACCCTTCCCCTGCTTTCCCCCTAACTTAAAGTACGTTTTAACCTATGCATGTTACCCCTTGTTGGAAAGCTCTCGTCATTTACAGTCTCTTCCACCTGCTTTCATTCTTGCAGCTCTAATCCTTATGAGAATAGAGGGCGAAATGTTCTTTCCCGTATTAGTATTAGTAGAGACGATACATCTAACGCTTTTGCCCATGTTATCTTGTGAACACGATAACTAGAGTAATTTTGATTAGATTTTAACCGGCGAGGGATATGTTGCAAGGTCGGTGAAAATATTGGCTGAGTTTGTAGATGGGCTAACCAGCTAAAAGGGGGTGAAAATGGTCGGGGTACTGAAAATTTCATTTTCCCATAATTCCTTTACGATTGAAGATAGAATGATAACTAAAAATATTCAAATTATTGCCTCTTCATAATAAACAACTTTTGTATTAAAACTTTTTTGATACCTACAATTTTTCAGAAATTATGAGAAAAAATGCCATTTTCATTCTCCTCCCCCATTTTATCATTTCCTCATAGCTCTGTTACGACTAAAGACAGAGAAAAAAAATCAATTAGGTGAATTATCATCTTATCATAACGAACAACTTTTATTTTGAAAGTTTTTTGACAGCAAGAATTACAGCCACATTCACTCCCACTTTTTATACGGTAAACAAGCTGATATACCTGGCTTTGCTCCGGATTAAAATGCTTTCATGTCTAATATTTCTAATGTAAAAACTACTGTTGTATAAAAATTATAATACACAAATTTTTTTTCTTATCTGAAACGTTTTTAATTAAAATGGGAATATCAATTGAACCAGACGATTTTTAAAAACATCCGTTTTCTTCATACGTTATTATTTGTTATATAGGTACTTCAAAGTTTGTTACCAATTACTAAAGTCAATGAAAGATTTCAATGAATATGTTGAAACAATTAAATTAACTAGGTAATTATTCATTAATTTAAAGAATGAAAATAAATCAATCATTAGTTGGTCCCGATATAAATTGTTAATCGTCTATTTTTAAAATTTTCTTTCAGCATTCGTCCAGAATTCTGTAAATGTATTCTGGCAACTATATATATATTCGAATTATGCTTGTTCTTCAACAATAAAGAATATTATTGGGAATTCCGTATAAATTAATTTTAAAAATATTAAAATGAGAGAAACAAATTGTATGGAAATGAAACTTTTGTCAAAGTTTTGTCATTTTTGTTGAAGGTGTAAAAAATAGTTTCGTGAGATAACGTTTCCAAAGATATCGCGGAAAAACGACTTGCTTAATTTTTAATTAACTGAAATTTTAAGTAACTTTTGGGCTTTGAAAATTTGAAGGGGAACTTTCTCTTGCCTTAAATAAAAAGTGCGCTAACTCTGGTTGAAATCAGTCCAGTGGTTTAGGAGGAGATGTGGAACATACATACATAGACACAATAATTTTTATTTAAATTAAGATAATTTTTAAATAATTACAAGATTAAGATTGCTGGCATATACTATAAGCCATAAAAAAGGTTTTAGTGAAGATAGCGTCAAAATTAATTAAGTATTTAATTTTATTTAAGTAAATAGTTAATTTTAATTCATCAAACAATTAATTTTAATAGTTAATTTGATAATTAGTTAATTTGCCAGATTACTTTAATTTGATATTTA
Source organism: Araneus ventricosus (assembly GCA_013235015.1). NCBI lineage: Eukaryota > Metazoa > Arthropoda > Arachnida > Araneae > Araneidae > Araneus > Araneus ventricosus. The sequence goes on along the minus strand of BGPR01016457.1, from coordinate 7,195 downwards.
ACTAAACATGGCTGCAACAAAATTTGTTTAATAAATGTAATATAAAATAGCCATAAAAGATATATAAGAGTTCTCTTTATCCTTTTTTATATAGAAAAACATCTAATTAACTTTAAAATTGTTTTGGGGGTTTTCTGCCTGAGTATTTGCTTTTAACTGATTTAAATTTTCCTGTCAAAATGGCTGCATTGATATCTGTTTGCGTTTTTTTCGTCGAATTGAGCGGACTGTATTGATTATTTATAATATACGATTTATTTACATATATACAGGTTGTTCCAATATATACAGATATAAATTCAATGGCTACTGCCTGTTGGCATAAGTTGAATATGCTCATGCAAGAGCCAGTTGCGAACAATAGTAATAAAATTGAACATGGTAACTGCGATGTCACACATGAAGTGAATGCATTGTGAACTACTAAAACAATCTTGAATATGTATAATCCAATGCGTTACTCATGTGGTAGAGTAGATATGCGTTTCAATATCTAATAAAAACATGATGTGAAATACATAGGCGAACTCCAATGCTCATACCACGAGCAGACATGAAAACCAAACAACTTCTTCTAATTCTGACAGAGATGCAGGATGGCGGCGTCAAAGGGTTGCTATAAATTAGAAAAGGAGACAAACTAGTAGGTGGAGCGAACAATATCCTATGCTTTAAACACACGTATTAAATTTGGAACTTACAATGTTTAATAATTTTTTATTTTCTTCTGTGTTAAGAATTTAGTGGCTATTATCTCTGTAACCAGGGGGTTCTCTAAATGAGCCCATTCTAGTAATGTTTAAATGTTTCATGCCATGTGATTTTAGCATATGACAAAGCAACGTTCGCACAATTATATGGTAACTTAGATTAAATAAACTGATTTTTAAATCTAGAGTAGTTCTTGATCCGTGTCAAGTGGCAATTTCTTGCTACTGTTTCAGATAGGCTGGCTTAATGTTATCTAGGAGATATTTGCACTGCTGAGTTGTTTATTTCTTTATGACTCCTACCTGTTGAATGATTATGTGTTGAGATATAAAAAAAATTGACCAATGTACTGACCGAAATATCTATCATAACTTTTTGGAATGAAAAATGGAATAATAAAACCTTGATATAGTAAAAAAATTAAATGTCATGTGAAAACAGAATCATAGCGTAAATACTGCAATGTGTAGAAACAATAAAGTCATTGGCTATGTCTGTATTGATCAATATGTAATATTTCATTATTTTTGTAACATTAACGTAAAGGAATCTACCTTTGCCTTCAAGCTTGCCGAAAAGGGATTTTTTTAATACCCAAATCGTCTTATTCTCATATTGTCAGAAGAACACGATTGGATTAAACTAACTCCACTACACAAAACGTAAATGCAAACAGATCAAATAAAATATTTCCTGGGGAAGTGAATATAACTAAAATGAATGTTGCACGATTCTTTTAATTATGCTTCAGGGACGATTACTTAAGAAAACCATATGCAAATTAGAAATGTTTTACGATAATAAAAAGCGAAATCCTGCATCGCTACCATGGAGAGATTCGTTCCTTTCGAAATTGTTCTACTAATTAGCTAATATAGAATTTAATTATTCCATGTTCAGTGTAAAAACTAAAAACCTGCTTTTCAAATTAACTATTGAAATTCCGACTAAAGTTAATTTTTCTCATAGGATAATTAGGAATGATAACACCCTTTGTAGAGTCGGTAGATTTGATTTTGATTTTTAGTTATACATAATCAGGAACTGACTAAAATAAATAATAAAGTGGGATTGATAAGGCTGAAAAAAAATTTATACAATAGCCTTAGGTTTGGGAATATTTGATATCATATTTTCTTAATATGATTTAAAAAATGTTTTATCATGATGTTTAAGAATGTTTCAACTTTACATTCAAAATTACATGCAAAGAATATTTTGCTAAGAAATAATTAACCTTTTCTGAAAGTGAATGTTTTTTTCAGTGAAATAAATTGCTTTTTCATATTTAGATTTGTAATCTTAGATTAAACTGCAGAACTGCCCATTCAGAAAGAAACGCATATCACATTTGGACGATTTCATTCCGCAAAGGGGTGACAAGCAGAACAAAGAACAGCGCTTTTCCGGAGAACTTGCCTAGGCATGTTTTAATTTAAGGTGCTCTTATCCGATGTGATATACATTATCTTTTCCGATCATAGTACAGGGAGGTCATAAATTATTTAAGGTGTTCTTATCCGATGTGTAATATACATTTTCTTTTCCTATCATAGTACAGGGCGGTCATGAATTATTTAAGGTGTTCTTATCCGATGTGTAATACACATTATCTTTTCTACCATAGTACAGGGAGGTCATAAATTATTTAAGGTGTTCTTATCCGATGTGTAATATACATTATCTTTTTCTATCATAGTACAGGGAGGTCACAAATTATTTAAGGTGCTCTTATCCGATGTGATATACACATTATCTTTTCCTATCATAGTACAGGGCGGTCATATATTATTTAAGGTGTTCTTATCCGATGTGTAATATACATTATCTTGCAATAGTGCTGAAAATCACAATCAAACAAATGTTCATTTTTTACATTGTGTTTTGAATATTAATGTGCGCAAGGTATCTTTTTGTACTAATTCGAGAGTGCGCTACAACTTTCTAATTGACTTTTTCTCGTATCTTTCACGTTTACGAGATAGGACCGCTAATTCCAAAACTTGTCGATAGATGGCGTCGTAAGTTATCTTATCGAGTAGCGCATAGCCTTTTTACTATATCTAGACACCAACTTTATGGCCTAAGCTGTCACCGTTTAGAAGTTAAGAGGGTGTAACGGATATAAGTAGGAACCCTGTATATTGTTTGATAAAAAATAAACATCTATTTTTCTTCTCACCCGTATTTTGATGAAATCAAAGTTAACGGGCGCATGCGCATTGTGCAAGAGCTCAGGCGGTTTTTAGATTGTAAAATGGATAGTTCTATGTGCAATTTTTCTTCTTAATGTTTATGAATTTCGCTTGCGACGATGAGTCTTACTCATGTTGGAATTAAAAAAATTTTGGTATTTATAATATGTAATTAAGCCTAAGTAAAAATTAAGTTAAAACATAAAAATCGAAAGCACTTAAAGTTCTCCGATTTCTTTTACATCCTTTTAATGAATGAAATAATAATAAATAATCCAAATATAATACCACATCTAATTAAACGATTAAATTCATTAGTACATTGCTAGTTTAAAACAGGATCATAATTAGTTTCGGTAGAGGTCGGTAAAAATAAAATTTTGATAAATACCGCACCTTTCCTTGTCACATGTTTTTGTCATTACATTTTTTCTTGTTCTTTAAAGCATTTAAAACAAAAATAATATAACCCAATGTAAAAATAAATTATTTATAAGGAAATATATCTGGTGTAAAGGGAATTTAATATTGAAACAACTGTTTAGGAAATCGCTATTTCATTGAAAAATAAATTTTAAGAAAGATGATTATCACATATGCAAAAACAAATAATGATGGTTATTTCATTCTTCTACAAGAAGTTAATTTTTTTTTGAAAAAAGTCGAAGTTTATATGCTCCTTTAAAACATATATTTGTTTTATAATGTGGAAAAGCAACGGTCTTTATGAAGCGTTTTTTCGTTTTACGGCGACTGTGGCCTAGTGATAAAGTCTTTTCTTCGGAAGGGAAGCGTTTCAAGTTCAAAACCCAATTTCGGTCAAGATCCACTATGTATATGAGCCTAATACATGTTAAATCGTAATACCAGACTCCGGTGTTCTTGCTTTAAAGCCTTTATTTTTCACGACTGTCCGCTCGAGTGTTAAGTACTGTTGTCTTGTCTGTGACCCTTACAATAAAAATAAAATTTAAATTATTGAACAGGTACAAACTAGGTTTTAGCGTTACTTATTTTACCGAACAAATCTCTATTATCCGCAAGACTTATCCTCCTCTCATTTATCTAGCATCTTCGGCATTCACAGTTTGAGGGTCCGACGTGATCTTTCTTGCCTTTATTTTATCATAAGATAATTAATGATGCCATTGATTGAAGTGAAATTTCGAGCCGTATCACATTTTCTGTGCCGACTAGAAGTCTGAGAAAGAGTTGTCTTACCAGGTTTAATTACATATGTAAATTTTCTATTTATAAATTTTACAAGCTTTTTAACATGTACTCTGATGACCTTGATGTGTTTAATATGTCTTATGGTGTTTCTAAGACTGAATGTTTGCGGCTTTTGTGTTCTTGAAGTGTTTTTATTTTGTGTACTTTTTTAATTTGTGTTGTGTTTTTAGTGATTTCTGTGCCTATCTGTTGTTTTATTAATCTGTGCTTTACGGCTATTTTAGTGTTTGTTTCTGTATCATGCACTCTGTAATTGAAGTTTATTCTGTAGTGTGCATTTCCTAAATAAAGAAATAAATCTCACATCGGGGGTCAAACGTCCCCCCCGCTGGTGTGTTGTCCACAACCCACGTCCACCGATTCACCCACGATCAGGGTTTAGAGATCTACAGGGATAGATCGGGAAGAAGTTGGTGTGGTGTGAAAATTTAGAGAGTGGGTACTAGCGAAAAAAAACTGGTGGGGTGTGGAAATTTAGGTAGTGAGTACCAACTAAAATGACGTCCTCGTCGTCTGCCAGCGGTTCAGAGTTGCGAGGTCCGATCCAAAATAGTCCTCGTTTTGCTTCAAAATGGGACGTAAATACATCTAAACTAAGTTAATTCTCTTCATTTTAATTTTGAGTAACTTATTATTTTATAAATCCTCACTTTCCTGTCCGAGTTATTTTGCTCCATGAAAAAGGCTAATATGGAGTTTACGGTACACACCTGTTTCTTGCCAATTTTTCTTAGCGCAATTTCATTTACCATCATCAAATACAGTTTTGTATGCGAAGTTTGGTTGTTATTGCTCTCTTGCACATTCGTCACATGAAAACGACAGATTGAGCACGCAATGCCTGCGGCATTTTAAGCGTGTACGGGGCAAATTTTCTTAACGTAAAATACATCAGCGGCTTCTTCTTCAGCATAGCAGGAAACTAGTAGCTTCGCTTTTTCCTTGAATGTTAGGAATCTAGGTTCTTTAAAAAAATTCCGAAAACTCGAATTTCCGCACGCAATGCTTGCGGCAATTTCAAGCATGTACCGGGCAAATTTTATAACTTATAAAATATCAGCGTCTTCGCTTTCAGCATAGCGGAATACTCGCAGCTTCGCCTATTCTTTGAGAAACGAAACACACAGAATAACATGCACAGTACTGATTCGATATTCAAACCGAAGAATTCCAAACGAAGTTTTATTCAAATTCGAATTTATCGACCAATCATATAGAAGAGTTGAACAAAACTGTCCAATCGAAACGTGGCGCAATATAGCCTCTTAAGCAAAACACTGATGAAAAATCAATTTGTGGGCATGCGAGCTTATCTTTCGCCAAAAAGCATTTAGACGCATTAAAAACAAATGTTCTCTCATCGCCATTCTTGGCGGCAAAGAGTTGGCGATCCTAAGAGAAACGAAGTAAGTGGGTACCGTAAACTCCACGTAAACCATGAAAAATTTATTATAAAGTGTAGTTTTATATACACAAAATTGTTTTCTTAAGACTGAATACATATCTGAAAATTAAATAATTAGTATTTGACAATGCATTAACTTAGGTAAGAATAAAAAAGAAAAATCAAACCAATTATCATATCACATACCACAATTATTTTGAGCATTTCAATCGAAAAATAATTTTTAAAATAAGTTTTTTTGAAGTAATTACTGAAAATTACAGATTATTCATCATTTCCGACAATTTCTGCCGATATAAAATTATTTGCATCCCATGTTAGGAAATAGCGAAAGAAACCAAAATCAATAGAGCTATTTGAGAAGGTATTAAAATATGCTGCTGTACGACAAACGGTTTTTCTATCCAAAAAATCTTCCGTTTAAAAAATAAAAGACGCGGTTCAATGTGTGTCTCTTTTGATGGCCACTATAATTTTGAGTGTTACAATCGAAAAATAATTTCATTTATTTCTATCCAGAATACAATATTAAATCATTTTTTGAAGTAATTACTGAAACTTACTGAATATTCATCATATTTGCCAATTTCTGCAAAGATAAAATTATTTGGATCTCTTGAGAGGAAAAGCTAAAGAATCCAAAACCAATAAAGCTATTTGAGGAGGAATTAAAAAACGCTGCTTTACTACCAAAGGTTTTTCTATCCAAAAAAGCTTCCGTTTTAAAAAATAATAAGACGCGGTTCAATGTGTCTCTTTTGCAAATATGCCACAATAATTTTGAGTTTTACAATCGAAAAATAATTTCATTTAT
>BGPR01016456.1:0-23040 GCA_013235015.1 Araneus ventricosus | reverse complement strand
CTTCAATTATAAACAGTTCAGTGACATCCTTTAATTAAAATCCCGTGGACTAAGAAAATTAATTTTCGGTAATTGATTGATTTTTGGATTTATTAGATAGATTCAAGCTTTATAGCTTTTCTGAAGAGAAATAATTTTTGATGGCAGATAGTATGCTGGGTTTCAAGGCGTAAAGTAGAATTCTGACACTTTTTAATATTTGTGGCCCATATTTCCCTACCAGTTTTATTAGTGGCACCCATACAATAACTTTTGTGTAATTTTAAACTGATAAATCGAAATATTTTTGAATCATTTATATCTGTTTACCATTTTTTAAGGTTAATATTTCATACTCTTATTGAAAGAATACATCAAATTAAATTTAAAATTGGAATTCATTCATAAAAGGCTAAATGCAAGAATTGAAAATGGATATTTAAAATCAATGTAGACCCAGATAAAAAATTTCATATACTGACAAAATCAATAAGCCTAATAAAAAAAGAATAAATTCGCATTGCCTTTTTTAGCCCCTGAATTAAGTAGATTTAAAATAAATATTATTAAAATTTCACACGCAGAAAAATCTCTAATTCATTTCTCGACACTATAATTCCTCTTTTATGGTAGGGAATAAAATTACCAATACGGCAACGTTATGAATGAAATTAATTGGGATATTTTTCAATTTTTGCTTCACAGGTGTTATACTAAAAGATCCATCTTTTAAAAACAGATTTAAAATGTTTTCTGACTTTCATTTCTTGAATAAAACATGGGAAAAATATTTTTAAAAAATCCTATTTTGTTTTAAGTATGGTCCTTCGTCCATATGGCATCTCCGCTTGATTATCTTTTGCACTCCCACAATACTGCGTTTTTTGCGTTAAACTTCGTAGCATAGTGAAGAAAATCGACATCTGATAGTGATATTCACTCTCGGGAAAGAAAAAAGGATCCACCCAACATTATTCCGCCTCTAATCATTTTATCTTACCAGTATTTAGGAAATAACGTCTACTAATAGATTCCATTTCTAAAAAGTTCAAAAGGGGTCGTCTACATATTTATAATTGCACTAACTTCAAAATTGTCAATGGAAACACATAGTTTTCTTAACATATTTCGAATTTGCATAAAAATTTACTCTGGAATACGAAGTTGCATCATCCCAGCATTTTTGGTTTCGGCCTGCATAAGCAAATGAAATTTTGAGTTTCTAATGTTAAAGTAAAATTTTGAATTTTTATTGATATCTTGAGAAATAATGTAACTATTTACTTAGAAATTTTTTATGTAGTTGTATGAATTATTCTGTACATTTTACTTTTTATTTTAAAATAATTTTCAGTTCGTGAAATATTTTATCAAAATTGACGTTAAAAAATTTGTGAATAACAACACTTAAAAATTTTAACAGCAATCAAAGCCGATGGTCATTTGATAAGCCTATACAAAATTTCAGCATTTTCGTATAAGAAGTTTTGAAGCTACATTAAATTTTCGCTGTGAAACGATGCACTTAACGGGGCGTCTTATATTTCGAAAACGTTTTCATTATTAAATATAATTATTACACCACTTTATTTTTCAAACTTAAACATATAAATAATTTCACTATTTAAATATTTTAATTAAAACTTTATAAATTAAAGTGGTGTAGTATTAATCGATTTATTTCTTTTACGCATCAAGTTTTACCGATTGTGAAATGTAGATCATTACTTTGGAAATAACGTTTAAAATGCGAAATAATTTGGAATGCTACTACCAACATTTAAAGACAAGCAGAGAATTTTAGTTAGTAAATGTGGAGACGACCCCTTTTATGTCGAGAATACAAAATGTAAAATATCTTCCAATCTATTAGTGATATATTAACCAAAATTAATATCTTCTGGTATTTTTTTATGAAAAGTTTATTTATGGCATCCAAAAAGGGTGTTGCCATTGAGAATGTTCAAGTTAGTCCCATTTTAAATATGTAGATGATCCCTTAAGAGAATTTCAACCTTAGAATTTTTTAGTATACGTTATTTCCTGCAAAACAGTATCTTTAGTTTCAAGAAGCAATGATTAGCGGTGGAATAATGCTGGGTGGATCCATTTCCCCCCCTCGACTGTACAATGTCGGTATGAAATCAACATGCCGAATTTCATTTTTGTAACTTGTTACGTTTTCGAATTATCGCTTTCACAAATGCACGATTACACAGACCAACAGACAGTCAATCTTTGGTGCATTTGGTCAAGTTTCGGTGTAAAGCGAACATACCAAATTTCATCTGTCTAGCTTCTTACGATTATGAGCTAAGATAGTGAGTGATCTATGAGTTGCGTTTTTCAGTTGAGACAGATCGATATAATTCCAAAAATGGCTTTTCGGACACAGCAAGATCAAAAACATGACGATTCTTTAAAATATCCAATTACAGTATCCATTCTGTGTGTACTTCGTACAAGAAAAAAGTAAAACCTTTGATAGACTTAACGAATACGTTGTTATCTACAACAAACGGCGGCACCCTCTAAGTGTCTTCTGAAACCGTAATACTATCTTTAAATTCAGTTCATATATAATTCGTAGAAAATGAAATGAAAAATTCGTTTTCTTCAGTCATATAGCTCAGGGGTTCCCAAACTTTTTCCCCTCGAGGACCCCTTGATTAGTATTTTTGTTTTCGCGTATCCCATACTGTCGTATCGCACCTATCCAACCATTCGTCTGTGCAAAGAAGCTTAGCAAAGGCTTAGGCAAGCTTACGAGTCAAATGATTCGAATTAATAACATTTGCAGGACTTATTTTACATTTAATTCCGATTTTACAATAGTATTAGTTCAACGTTATGGTAATCTTTTATGCTTTCTTGTGTCCGCCTTTACCGACTTTCGTTTCTCGTACCCCCAACAGTTCTTTCGTGTACCCTCAGGGGTACGCGTACCACAGGTTGGGAACCTCTGATTTAGCTTCATTTGCGACCTGCCTCTTAACAAGACAGTCTAAAAAATAACTCCGAACTTTGTAATCGTCTTCCCTTACAATACAGAACAGAACGCCGTCCCTTACCCCCTTACCCGTGACCAGACTGGTCACTGAACGGTTTGATGGGCAAGACACGGGAATTTTATTAAAGAAGAAAAAGAAAAAACAAAACAAACAAATAGAAAGAAATATTTACACTATGTACGGCACAGACATTTTCACTTTTACACTATTATTTAATTTTCTTTAGAAGTCGTTTTACATTTCTTCTTTGAAGGGGCAGGTGTCCGCTAATTTGGAGCTTGTTGGTTCAGCTCGTTGGAAAGGTGAAGGCTAGGGAGGCCGGAAAAATCTCTGTTTTCGCTTATGAATTTGACAGTCCTAAGAATTTTATGCCTGGAGACTAGGTTATTAGCGACTCTTTTCAGCCATTCTTGTTCGAAGTTTGGCACTGGCTTCCTCATATGCCAAGGCACTGTGCAAATACACTCCTTGGCATAGTGAAGTGCCGTGCCAATTCCACCACAACTGCAATAATCGCTGTCAGACGGGTGAAACCTTTTGAGGTAGGCAGGGAAAGGGCCATGTTGAGAGAAGAAGATAACATCCTCTAATCCAATTAGCGAGACGGAGACTGAGGGCATGATGTTATAGATTTTCCTGCCTGTATCGCCATTTTTTCATGATATTTGCCAGTCCTTACAATACAAAAGGATTATAAATGGATCGGACGAATTTAGATAAATATTTGGGTAAGGTAAGTTTTAAATTTTTTTTTCTTTTTAACTACACATTTTTAATATAAAATATTTTTTAAAGCAACCCTTGTTGATGTTTACATTTATTTGATTTTTTTCTTTAAAATAATAATCCTTTTTCGGCCTATATTTTATAATTTTTTTATTAAAAATACTTAATTCCTTCCAAAGAAATGCTATTTTTCACATACCAAGAGTCTTTTAACTTCTTGTTAAAAAATGGCTAAAGTGTTAAAATAGGTTTTAAAAAGTATTTTAGTATAAAATAAGGTTTCGTATCTAGTTTAAGCACGTGAAAACGTCTAAAATAACTAAACCTTTGACTCCTTATCCCGCGATTTCCGCGGGTAGGAAGCAGGTCCATTTTCTGCGGCATCCTGCGATTTTCGCAAGCTATTGTGTTTACTTAGTACATTTATAGCGTTGGATCATATTATACTAAAAAAGCCTTCCGGTGGTAAGATGTCAGCTGGGGAATTGGAAAGTTCCAGATTTCACCAAAACTCCAAACGGTTGATTCGGCTCTCCTAGGTCTTGAATGTATGAGAACATATATATCAGTCTGGCACACGTAAAATCTCAAGTTAATGGCCAAATGCCGTCCCGCTGATGTGGCATGGAAGTTCGAGAGGGGACTCAGGTTTCCTCCTCGTTAACATAAGTAACTGAAATCAGCGAGAAGTCTCCATTTTTTTTTTATAAATGCATAAGAAATAACGCTGATAAAAAAAGTTCCCGTACGATACAAGGTAGCATATTTCACTACAACATTCTGGATACATCTTGATAATTTATATAAATAAAGAAAAATATAAATAAGTAAGTTATTATATGAGATCAAACGCGTAACTACCCAAAATAGAGGTCAAAAAAGTTTATCTGCTGCAGTATTAAGTAATAACAGTATTGATTTAGCAAAATATCACAAATTAATTCTGTTAATCTTGATTTTTAGTTTTATGCTAAATAAATCGCTTTCACAGGAAAGTTTTCAAATGTGGAACCTAAGATGGTGTGACGCCATTGTTGTAATTTGAACTTTGAAATTGTTGTAATTTCAACGTTGAAAAAGAATACTCCAAATTTGAAAGGCTGTATCTTCTCGACAAAACAAGTAAGTACACCATTCTACAATGAGAGTGAATGAGAGGTTCATAAGTTCTTTATTTGGGGAGAGATCAGTAGCGACTCCGGGGGGTGGCTGGCGGGCCACCCCCCCCCCCCCCCAGAGCTAGACCAGAATTCTTTATTTTATTTAAAATCACTACAGCTGTTTTTTCTTAATTCCCCCTTAAAAAATGTGAAAACAATTCTTTCTGATTTTTGACAGGCTCGAAAATTTTTCCACTTTTGCAGTCATTCCACTCGTATTTGCAGCTTTGACACGGTCAAAAACATGTTTCTGCTAGTTATTTCATTGTGTTTTTTGTTAAATTATCGAAAGTATTGTAGTGTTCTTTATGATTCTTATTGTCAGGTGAGTAAAGTCTGTAAAGTTAAAGTGTTTTGGTTTACATAAGCCATAAGAGTTGTCATTCGTCACGACGATACAAAACTTTTTTAACTTCAGCGTCCCCCCAAGATCCGAATCCTGGATTCGCCACTGAGAGAGATCTTTGAGAGAGTTCTTTATTTAAAATTAAGGGCCGCCTTACGGAAACACCATATGGGATACAGCTAATCCTCGTGAAACTGTTGAAGTGGAAAGTGATTTGACGAAAGTTAAAGCCGGCCATTCACCGCTGCTCCACTGTGGAATTTTTGGAAGACGGGAAGGAAAAACCAGTCGTCAGTTTTAACCAGTGGGAGTGGCCTCCCCCAAACTTTCTCGTATACTGCTTAAAAATTTGTCATTTCCCCTCCCCTTGCGTGGATAAAAAAAAATCGAACCTAATGTAATCCAGAATGCAACGAATATCAAAAGGTTTTTCATTGCAGATTATAGTGATTGTAAAATATTTAAGTGAAGAATCATATTAAAAGAGATGACTATGTATTAAAACTTAGCAGTATTTATTTTCCATCACACTCCAGCAAGATCCGCTATTATACGAGCGGACGAAAACAAAACAGAAGATAATACATATCTATCACAAACTACGTCTCAAGGACAAACTGACGTAATCCTCCCGCTTGGTACCAGAGACTGCTAAGGACGCATGCGCATGGAGATCGGTTTTGAAACGAACGCTTAACAAGTATGCGATAAAACAGACCGACAGACAGTCAACCCGTTGACGGATTTGGGCCAAAATTTTATACGGACCTACATTCAGGTTCATAAAGCTGTGTACAAAATTTTATCCATCTAGGTATTCAGGTTTTTGAGTTATAGTGCTCACATGAACGTGGACAGACAGACAGACGGACTTCCCGTAGAAGGATTTTGTCCAAAATTTGATAGAAACCTGCAAATCGAGTGTAAAGATCACATACCAAATTTCATCCCCGTAGCTCTAATAGTTTGCGAGTTATCGTGTTCACAGACAGACACACAGACAGACAGACATAATTCCAAAATTGTGTTTTTCGGACTCAGGGAGGTCTAAAATGTGGAGATCTGTCAAAATCTCGAGTTCGAATTTTTTGACGACTACAACACTTTCTCTTTGTATACTTCGCATACGAGAAAGTAAAAAGCGATGAAAATTGACTTAAATGGATTAAAATAATGGAATTCCGAATAGTTTGAAAGCTGATTGGAATGCCCGGTGGTGATTTGAGGACCTCGTTGCGAGGGTAGCGGGAGAACAATAGTTTTGCGTAGATTGGGACCCGGCGACGAGGTTAGATCATGTTGAAAGTAAGTCCCCCCCGGGGGGGGGGGGGGGGAGAAGGAGTAAGGGATGAGAATAATTCTGCGACTTTGAACCGTGCCTCAAATAAAACTTTGGAACATCCGTGAATGTTTTGCCTAATTTTTCGACTGAAATAAGTGGAATACAAACCAGTTGTTGGGACAAATGGCTTAGCCTTTCTTTCTCTTGAATGCCCAGCTTAATGTATTTTGTGCCATATCATAAGACAAAATTTTCCGTTCATTCTTTTTACTTTCTCGTATACGAAGTATACAAAGAGAAAGTGTCGTAATCGTCAAAAAATTCGAACTCGAGATTTTGACGGATCTCCACGTTTTAGACCTCCCCGAGTCCGAAAAACACAATTTTGGAATTATGTCTGTCTGTTCGAGTGACTGTGAACACGATAACTCGAAAACTATTAGAGCTACGGGAATGAAATTTGGTAGGTAGTCTTTAAAACATAATTTGTAGGTTTCTATAAAATTTTGGACAAAATCCGTCACCGGGAAGTCTGTCTGTCTGTATGTCCGAAGTCATGTGAACACTATAACTCAAAAACTTGAATAGCTAGATGGATAAAATTTGGTACACAGTTTTATCGTCATGAATGTAGGTCGGTATAAAATTTTGGGCCATATCCGTCAACGGGTTGACTGTCTGTCGGTCTGTATAATCGCATACTTGTATCTCATAAGCCCTTTGGCTTAGATAAATAAAACTTGATATCGCATTAATTATAGATCTGTGCCCAATTTTCATCTCAATCGGTTGAAAAAGTGGTGTTCAAATAGCATATTTAGTTCAAAATGCACATCACGACTGTGTGTTGGCGAGCGTTTTGCGTATTTTATTTAAGTGAGTATGTTTGGCGTTTGACCTTGGCGGAAATTGAAGCGAGCCACAAACACGCGCTTCGGAAATTATGGCAATCCCCAAAACCAAACGTTTTGACATTCACCAGATGGACTCCTGTGATTAACCAGAGGTGTAGTGAAATGTTGTGCGATATCTATAGTAAGATTTCGTACTCAAAAACGTTAAATAAAGTTGTGGTACCTCAGCGCGCATAAAAATTGCGAACATACGCAATTTTTTTTGCAAAATATTAAGTTTTTGGGAATTCATAAATTTTATATGTTTCATTGTAAATCACCATACATAATTTTTTTTTCCAAAATAACCAGGCCTTGAGTAAATACCCCAAAAATATTTACCTACCAAATGGGTGTTTACCCACCCCATATTACTGCTCGTATGCGAGAAAGTTTAGGGGAGGTCACTCCCGTTGGTTTCACGAGTCTACTCTTATTGGCATTACTTACTTGGATATGCTAAATATTTGGTTGTTTCGCAGTTAGAAGTACAAGATAGGGATTTTATTTTCTAGCAGAATAGAGTACCACCATATCGGTCCATGTCTGTTCTTTGATACTTAAATGACAAATTGCTGTAACGGTGGGTTGATCGTAGGTAAAATGAAAACCTCGCTCATTAGGTCAGTCATTTGAAATAAAGAGAAAAATCATCTAACCCAAATTTGGGTGTGACTTGACTTAGATTTAAATATTGAGTGCCAGTGCCGAAGCACTTCTTATTAGCTGATGTGCTCTTTTAAAGTATGTGACTGAAATAAATTCCTACTTTTTATGAAAATTTTCGAAATTTGTTTTATTTGTTCATTTTATAGGTCATGCATTTAGGTATCTAAAAATGTTTTATTTTTATTTCTTCTATAATAATAAACCGGAAGTGACAATTCTGATAACGGAAGTGGCAATTTAAAGAGCCTTAAAAATACAAACAATTAGTTTGAACAACCATATTTTAATTCTTGTCTAAAAATACAGATTTAAGCTTCCTTTACTTATTTTTATTGTTTTATTGGTTTCTGGCGACACTTTTTTTTAGAAAACTACAACACAATAGAAATAACAATAGTAACACTTATTTTCAGGCTCTCATATTGCAATTCATAATTAAATTCCGTTTATTTTGAACTGCTACCTGTTTTCAAGTATTTTGAAATATAAATTTATTCATTGATGCTTAAAAATTACAAGGGAGTTGCGAAAAAGCTAATTCAGATATCAAAGTCACTCACTATCTTCTACACCAAATCATTCAGAAAAAAGTCTAAAAGAACACAAAAGTCGTTTAAAATCAAAGGAAAGAGGGTTTGGCTTATAAATATGGCGAGTTTTCAGATTCTAAAGCAAGTATAAAGTTTTTTGTACTGTATGAAAATCTTTAAAAGCGTTTTCTGAGAAATTTCGATATTTTTCTTCGCGGCAAACATCATTTTGAAAAATATATTTAAGATATTCAAATGAAATTTGGCCAAAATGTTTTATTTATTTCCAGCTATGTTTTGAAATGAAATCTAAGCTTTCTGATTATTTCTTTATTTTCATGAATTTTAGAGGGGAAAAAATCGATGATTATTTTTTTAAATTCAAGTTTGTTTAAGAAGTTTGAAATATCTTTAAAATTTTTAGAGATGTTAGAAATATTTTATTTCAAATCACAGATAAGCATGTTAGCTATATACTGTGCAAAAATTGATGAAATATATTCAATAGAATTTGTTATAGGAGGTTTGGCGTAAGTGCAAATTTTCACTAAAATTTTGCTCAAAATTGCATATATTTTGAAAGTCAGTGAAATTGCAATAGAATTTAGACAACTCATTTTAATTAAAGACGTATGTTTCATCAAAATTTTTAAAAAGTGTTCCGAGGGTAGTCACATACCTTAAAAATTCCTTAATAAGAGATACCTCATTAAATTTGTTGAAAGCAATTTTGAGGTTGTTATCCTGGGAAGATATCATAAGCAGTGGTCTCAAATAAAATAGAGATTATTTAAATCGTAAAAAGATTTGATTCTAATGATAGTTATTTCAATCTCGAATTAAGCAGGAGCGCCAATTTAGTGGAGTTTCTCCTATATAGGGCTAATTCCTCGCTCGAATCAGTTCTTAATACAATTCTGTGCTTTGCTACTTATGCCAACCTTAAAAAATTTTTAAGATCAGCAATTTAATAAAACATTCATAATCGTAAAAACATGGACACCGAGAAAAATATATCATATTTATACTCCATTAAAAAGTAGAAATAGTGGTAGAAATGCATTTCATAGGAAATGAAATAATTCTACTTTCATTACATATGATAAAAATACCATTACTTTTTTACATTTCGGCGAAAGGAGCGGCTAATCAGAAACAATTAATTTTATAATTCTCCCAAGAAGCCCTGATTTAACTCCCTGCGATTTCTTTGCTTCGAGGCTACTTAAAAGATAGTGTTTTTTTTTCGCCACTACCGGCGAACATTGACTCACTGTAAACTGCAGCTGAACACCGAACATGCTGGAAAGAGTGTGGGATGACTTCTCCTACCGATTGGATATCGTTCGTATTTCTGGTTGTGGTCACATCCTACATTTATAATTTTATAAACTGTTAATTTTGATTTAACTTGTTCAAAAAGTTTCTTTGTTTTGCAGTTACAGCCCTTCGGAGTTGGGATATTATTTTGTAATCGCGCTGTATAATAAGTAGAAAGTTCTTGCAGCAGTTCGTTAAGCATCTGAGGAATATTTTGAAAAACAAATGGGCCGAAACATCTTTTATAGGATCCAAGATTAGTATCATTCTTAAGTAGTTATGCTACGTCGGACATACCGTGGAGCCTTCACGATCCTCATTAGTTACTGGTTTGCAATTTCCTTAGTCTCGTAATGGCTATCGATCTCCAAATGTGGGAGCCATAGAGTAAGGCTGATCTTATTATAGATTTGTAAAGCAAGAGCTCGTGCTTGATCGCCAGGCGGCTCTTTCGAGCAGTGGGTTGACTCAGATGAATGCTGGTCGCTTGAGCTTTGTTGAGGGCTTCTTTGATGTGAGATTCAAAGGATAATTTAGGGTCTAATAATAGCCTTAAATGCTTTTACTAAGTAATCCAGGGGACTAGATGGCCGAATATTTCGATATTATTTAAAGCTGATATGTGCCGTTTTCTGATAAAAATTAGGCATGCATATTTATTGGGGTTTACTTTCATTCTCCAATCAACGAGCCAAAACTATTAATCCCTTACTAAGGTTAGTAGCTTTTAGTACCATCCATTTAGATGACCCCTTTCTGCTTTGGGAATGCATTGTCGTATTGATTCAACTACATGTCCATAGAAAGCTTGAGATGTTAATGGATTGCCAGTCGTTTTTGAATCAAGTTATAACGTCTATGAATGACTTAATTTTAAGTATAAAAATTACATAATCCGATGCACGAGTGGAGCTCGCGGGAAAATGTTAAGAAGTTAATGAAATAAAATTTTTTATCTGAGTCCTTGTTTGAATTTCACATAGGACACGTTTTAGCATATAGTTGGTGGGATAACACAAGCAACAAGTAATACGTTATCGAAAGCCCTGCAAAGATGGCGCAAAGGTCGCATACAGCTGCTGTTTGAGTTATTCCCACGGGAAGAAGGATAATGGGTCATCTTTTGTCCGAAAAATAACATTTTCTCCTCTTGTCCATGTCCATCACAATTTCTGAAAATGCGAACAAACATATGTGCATTTCAAGCGTTTTGTTCTTGATATTAATGCTCACAAGGTGTCTTTTTTGTACTAAATCGATAACGCTCAACAACTTTGAAATTGACATTTCTCCCTATTTTGTACCGTTTTCGAGATAGTACCGCTAACTCCGGAGTTTGACATGAGGTGGCGCTGTAAGTGATCTAATCGCATAGCGCATAGACGTTTCACTATACCTAGACACTATTTTTATGACTATGACTGTTGTCGTTCTGAAGTTAAGGGTGGGATGGTCCTTAGTTAAGTGGGGACCCTGTATGTATGCAATTACACGAAACGACATAACATAAGTATTGAATAATGACTAGTGAGAGTGTCTTCCTCCCTCAATTTTTTCGTATAGTTTACAATATGGCGCGTCTTCTGATTAGCATTGTCGTATGGCGTAGATAATCGAGTATGCGTTTTGCGCCTCTTTCCCTGGAAAGACTGGATCCGAAATTTGTCACAAATCTACAATTATGGCATCAAAAACAATGCACAAAATTTCATTTATGTGGCTTTTTTGTATTTATGAGTTATCGGAGTCACAGTCGTATGAATAGACAGACAAACAACGCTTTATGGATGTTTTGGAAAAGCACCTCTTCACGTTTGTGAATTTGATATGGATCTGCAATTTAGGTGTTAAAATCACTCTGAAACGCGTTGCGTTTTTAAGTAATCGTGTTCACATATGCACCAATAGGCAGTCAGCCCGTTCGTATATTTTCTCAAATATTTGATGAATTCACAATTTTAGCGGTAAAATCACATGTGAAATTTCATATATCTAGCTCACTGTGTTTATGAGCAGACAGACACAAAGACTTCTATGGGGTAACGACCATACATCGAATTTCATTCATCTAACTCGTTCTGTTTTTGAATTATCGTGTTGACAGACAGACAGAAATAATTTCAAAATTGTGTTTTTCGGTCTCAGTGTGGGTTAAAACGTGGATATTCATCAAAATTACTAGGACTATTTTTTGAAGATTACAGTATACTTCGTATACCAGAAGGTAAAATAATGTTTGTTGTTATAATTAATCAATTAATTTAACGTCATATATCGAACTCAAGCTTTCTCTTTTTATTTATATTGAAGAAAAATTATGGCAAATATACCGGGTGATTCCAGTTTTGATGGAACGAAATTAAAAACTGAAGAATATTTACTTTTTATCCTGTCCTACATAAACCTCATGAAATTGTTGTTGCAAACGTCGATCATATGCCAAACCTGGAAACGTGACTTCCATTTCAAATAATTGCAGAAAATCGTCTGATCGAATTCAGCAGTTCTTTCATGTAAGAAACGTACATAGAGAAAATGCTGTGATGGTCAGGGAATGCATTCTCAGGTTTTAATAAATTAATACGTTTCAGAGCTTTGTGGATCTGAATAAAAGTAAATTTTGTAATAATATATATTGGGTTATCTGTCTGTCTGTGTGTATGTGAACACTATAATTTGATGCGCAGTGAGTTCAATGGATATAATCTGGCATAAGGTTTTAAAAACAAATATGTATTATATGTATCTATATATCCCTATTTTGAACCAAAGCCGACAACAGAAAGAGACAAGTTTACTGCATAATACTCGTTTTTTGCACTGTACAATGCAGCTAAGCAATAAGAACCCCGTTTGCAAAAATTTTTTCGACATTTTAGTTATTGCATTAATTTACATACGCTTTCCTACTGATGAAAATATTAAATGCTCTTATTTGTACGCAAATACGACAAATATCATGTATATGACTAACAATATTTTTAAAAGTCTTACCACCTGAAAACCATCCATAACATAAAATGATCCCAAATATAACAGACACCTATGCTATCTAGGCATAAAAAAATTAAACGCCAGAATTTCAAATCTGTTAATAAACAATTTTTAATTAACAATACTTATAATATTAGCAATACGAATAAACAAAACTGTGAGAATAAAAATTCTTTTAATTCTTCCTCTCATTCCATATATGTAATGCTCATTCTTAAAACGAGTCCAAATAATTATAAAATCGTATCATTTCTGAGTACTAAACGAATTCCAATTCTGATTGCGTTTTAGGCCTTAAATACAACTTACATGGTTACGACAACTTTATATAAATATGGTAAAACGCTTAAACAATTATCTATGAGGAGCTTTTTTCTCCAGGCTTATAAAATATTTTGGATGATAAGTATATGAAAACCATATAACAAACTTAATTCTTACAACTGCTTTATTAATATTGATAGTTACCTATAATATAAAACTATTTCAAATAATTATAAAAATTGTCTGATATTTTTCTCATTTTTAACCATATCCAAGATTCCGCCGAATTTTAGATTACCACTATCGATGGATAAATATTAAATAAATATGGTATTGTATTTATAATAATATTAGTCAATATAGATTTATTAATCTTATTTATTAATTAATTAATATTCATATAATTAATAATATGGTACAGTATGGCACGGTATTGTATAAATGCTGGAGATTCCAATTTTAAAATAAAATGCCTTTCTTCTCCTTGCTGTGGAAAAGAATGCAAGCTCTAATAGTCAAAATATTAACACAGCATGATTTAATCGTGAACCATATTTATTAATGCGCCTCATCTATAATAAATATCCATTCCAAAAAATAAAAATTAGTCTGATGTTTTCCCAAATTTTTATTTGAATCCAGGTGCTTGATCTTAACTGATATGTCTATTTTTAATCGAATCGAATTTTTGGCGGGGGGAAGGGGTTCAGATTTTAAATCATTTCTGCATGGGTGAGAAAATGTTGATAACAACAGGCATAAAATTGATGCCATAATTATCCATAATATAAAGCAATTAAAACATTCAAAATTTAGTTTTGCAAAGATAAATGCTACTTCGAACACAAAAATGGGATAAGCCTCCATAATATAAAAATATTCCAAGTACTGAAAAAAAGTGGAATCTAAGTGCATCTAAAGTATATATTTTAAATAAAATTCAGCCTTTCATTAAGTTTAAGGTCCTTAGCGGCATTTGATTGGAGGTAAAAAAATAACAGAAACAACAAATATGTAATTCAATTCCTTTTTTTCATTAATTTATATTTGATGGGCATTTTTCCCCTTCTAAAAACATTCTAATGGTCTGAAAGTCAATAGGATTCAAAAAGTTAATACACCAAATTTGTTTCACACTAAACCTACAAATGTGGAAACTAACCTTAAGATAAAATAGTTGCAAAAGTAACAAAAACCTATTCTGTACATGTGAAGAAAAGTTTACTATAACTCCACATCTATCCCTGAACAGAATCCTGACAAAGGTTTTGATATCTGCAATCAAACGAAGCTCCAAAATAGCAAGAAAAAATCACAGTTATCATCAAATTCAAGCATCCACACTGTTTCAGATATTCTAGAATACTTTTACTAATTAAAACATTGCACAAATTTTGTATAATTCAATTTTTTTCCCTCTCTTTAAAAATAGTGCGTTTTTCTTTTCTCCTAGTCCATAAAATTAAGATTTAGCAGACTTCATGCTTACACCAAACCCATAAATTTTCTAACTATTTTTATATAAAATTATTTCAAAAATTTAAAAAAAAATCATCTATTATTTTAACACATTTAAAAAAAATCGAAACC
This sequence comes from Araneus ventricosus, assembly GCA_013235015.1. Classification (NCBI taxonomy): domain Eukaryota; kingdom Metazoa; phylum Arthropoda; class Arachnida; order Araneae; family Araneidae; genus Araneus; species Araneus ventricosus. The sequence continues at coordinate 8,276 of BGPR01016456.1, read as the reverse complement.
AGGCTTTTAGATCTAACTTAATTACTTCTTATAAAAAAAGAAAAATGAATAGAAACTAGATATTCTTTCCCTTGGGACGTAAAAAATTCATGAAGTAGATCTTGGAATCAATTTATCAAACACAAATCTTTTACAAAACCCATCCATTATGATAATATGAAACCATTGCAAAGAATTTAAAATTCGTTTGATATTTAAGCACATTTTAAAATTAAATTCAGGTTTTCCGTAAATTTGATGTATTATCCACTACTTCTATAGATAGAAAATTATTAAATAAATGTGGTACAGCTCCAGTTTCTTTAAACTTTACTCAAGATAAATGCGTTTTTTTCTTCTTTTTGTTTCGCCTTGCTAATAAATAATTATGAACTCTATAATGTTCAAAAAATTAATATAACAACCGAAAAGTAAAATAATTGTTAAAGTAATATCCGTCAAAGTATTATCCATTAAAGTAATATCCGTCAAAGTATTATCCATTAAAGTAATATCCGTAAACAGAAGAATAATTCCAAGAGACTATATAAAAAATCTTTTGATAATTTACCATGTTTCCCCATAACCGAATACAATCTTCAGAATCAAATCCACGTTTTCTCTGTGTTCTAAATTTTAACTCATATTTACTTGGATTGATTAAATAATAAATAAATGCAGTTTATCTCCAACTTCTTAAAATTAATTTAAAAATACATGTGGCTTTTCCTTCTATCCTGGAAAAATCTATCAATGCAACGTTCATATAATTTTAATTTCGCATCTCTCATTCATATATGAAATTCACAAGCGAGGTAAATTATTCCATTATACCAAACGATTCCTGCACGAAAATCAAAACCTTTTCTATGCAGGTGTGAGACAAAACATCTGTTATTGAATAAAATCCTTGCGAAAAATCCGCAGTCGAAGAGAGTCACCGAAATGGTAAGGCCCTACCACTCTGCCCCTGTTGATCGAATGGTCCCATGCCTTATATCACCTTCGTGCTGGGGCTCTCCCATTTCGCGACATGCGGAGAAAGAGGCAGGGGCTCACCTTCCTGTAGACGATGTGATTTGGGTTGTCGTCGCACCCGGGCGTCTGCCCGTTCCCGGAGTCGCCCTTCCTCCTGTACGCCATTCACGGGGCGCAGGTCCAGCGCAGGTGGTAGTCCATGGACCGCACAACAGCAGGGGCGAACCTTGGATGGAAACTGCTGCCTCAGATTAGCCCTGACTGCACCCCTCCGCGCAACACTCGCTCAAGGGATGATGGGTAGATGAGACACCAGCGCCATCTGTTGGCGGGGAGAGATACGGGTGAATGATAAACTTCGGCGGTCGATCGGTAGGTGGACTCAAAGGATTTGGGGAACGATGAAAGGTGAAGAGAATAAAGGATCTTTCGTTGCTAAAAGGCGAGGAAATTTTGAGCTCGAAAGACGAGGTTTATGCGTCTTGGATAAAATTATAATAACTTTTACGGAAATTATTCCATTAAAAGCAAGGCAGGAACAAGGTTGAGGTCAATGAGACTTCATTTCGAACGAATAATTGGGAAATCCGCCAAATTTGGAATCCTTTTCCATAAAAATATTGATAAGAAAAATTTATGTGATAATTAAAAAGAGATAATAAAGGAAAAAATAAACCAATAAGTAATACAGTGATCAAGTAATTAAATAATAAATTCGGTTATTTTCTTCGACATTCTCTTTATATTTTTGAACTGTTTAAGAATTTTATTAATGCGTGATGCGCTTATATTATGTTCATATGATAATCTTATTTTGTTTACGTGATGTTTTGTTGAAATTATAATTATAAAATTCTTATTTTGACTCAGAATTCCAGTTGTTTCAGAAATTAAGAAAAAGGGAAACTTTTGTGGTAAAGAAAAACAAATAATTGCTTGCATTTTTAAACTGACTGCAAACAATTGTTTAACCTACAATAAAGTGACCAACTTTTTTACAATGAAAAGGAGGATAAAAATAAATAGAAGAAAAAATATCGTTAATAAAGAAAAATTTTGTTTATTACAACAATAATACAGAATAAAATCATTTGTAATATTTTAAATTGAATTCATGCCTATTAATTATTATTTAAAAGATTACTTTTTCATAGAATGAAAATTTTTTTCTCAGTGGATCATTTTCTAGCAATATATTGGAGATATCTGAACAAGAAATATCCCTCATAGTGAATTTAACAGCTAGAGCGCCAATATTCAATCTCGATTTGTCACATGTCCAAAAATCATTAGCAATTGGAAATACACTTTCAACTGGTACATTAATTCTAGGGCGGCAAAACAAAACTGAACAAGAATAATTAAATTTGCGGATGGAATTATTTTCGTTTTTGAAAAGGATGAATATTTCTACCCAACTATTATCAATTTGATTGTGTTTATTTTCTCATTGTATTAAATTTCCAGAATTTAAATATATATATTCAGTCTTCTAATTCCAAATATCGAAAAGAAGGACATGCAGGAGGACACTTGATGAGGTGGACAAAACTTACAAAACGAGGATTGTCCTTCCTAAAGGAGGACTGTTGGTCACCTTAATCTATGACGTAACAATGTGCAGTTCCTATTGTTATCTCGATTAGTGCTTGTGATGAGTTTCCATTAAATTAAAATAATAAATTCTTACCGTTTTTAATCCTAATTCTTATTTTTAGGGAGTTGGGGGTGGGGGCAAATTGCTCCTTTGCCTCGGGTGATAACACATTTAGGCACGACTCTGATGAAGAGAGTTTGCAGACAAATATTGCATGCAAGTTTCCGAGTGTCAACAGCTTTTTGAATACCAGCAGAAGTTATAAAAGCCTTTCATGTTCACATCAACCGTATTTCCCAATATTGATGTCCGATTTTAGATATAGTGGAAATGGTTAAATCCATAGTTTTTAAATCGAATTATTCGATAATTCGAATTTTTCTCTGTTACCTCGAATTTTCTATTAATATCATGTTTAAATATCATCTAGAAATCAAATTAATTTAGGTTGATTCGAAATCACATCTTAAAAGTTTAAAAAATGTTTGCATTTCTGAATTATTTTCCATGTTTAAAGAGTTCCTTATCTTGTGTCTTTAGTGATCGTAAGCTAATAATTTTTAAATGTCCTTAATTGACTCGAGGACTTTCCTGATGTACAGGGTATTCGATCAAAAGAGAAACAAAACAAAAATAATCTCTTTTTAAACTCCTTTAACCAGTTGGACATGCATGATACTGTTTATTTTAATTTATTGTACCATTATTATATTCAGAGTGCTATTATCTTATTTGTTTATTAAAACTGCTTACCGTTCATTTATTAATTATTCATTATTTATTACAACTGTTAAATATCAAAAATAAATCTTTTGATTTAAAAATTGACGTTTTCTATTGCAGTGCACATACTTAGATTCAATTCATCTTAATTTGAAATTTTGATAAATCAATAAATTTGCCCAGACAGCATAGAAGTAGCGAAGTTCAGGTGTATATTAAACGCCTTAAGATTCATTTTGATAGTATGTTATTTTTCACTTACGACAGTTTGTTCTGTGTGCACTCTTCTTGAGTGCAGGTAACTTCTATAACACCGCAATTTTATACTGTTTGAGCATTGGCGAAAACTCTCGAGCAAATCGATATCCTACAGCAAGTTATCACTCTAACACTATTCGAAGATTACAGAAATGACCAAACAACACAAAACGTAAATAAACCTTTAGAAGTAAAATATTAATTTTTAAGTGTAAAAAAATTAATAAACTAATTTGATTTAAATTATGCCTGGATTATCTGCACACTATTTATAAAAAAGATAAGCCGAAATTTGTTGCGTTTCTCTGAAACACATTATATTGGTATGTATTAAATCCTGCGTATATGAGTTTGCTGTGATGCTTTTTCGTATTTATCCAACATTAAAATCATACAGTTGGAAATTTAAAATTCTGTTGAGTTTAAAAACTATAAACTAAAGTTTTCAAGTTATAGCTGTTGTTTTCTTGCATTTCTCACTCATACATAGTAGCCGATCTAACTGGTAATATGTTGCGTAATTTTGATTCGTTTTTGTTAAATGTGTCATCTAATCGTCGTTCGCTCCGTCCCTTTAAAGTCAATATAATTCAAGAGATGATAGAGCAGGTGAAAACAGAGAATTTAATCTCTTCAAAAAGCGGAAAGAAAAACCTAGACTTTTTCCAACATTTGAAGTTATATTCCTAATTAAAGGTCCTTGCGGTAAAAGAAACACAAAGCTTAAGACAAAATCTCATAAGAGCTTAGCACCCCGTCATGAAATTCATAAAGATATCTCAGCTAAAAATAAGCAGTGTGAAATAACAGTCTTTTGATAACAAAAAGTGCGGAATAAGTTTCCAAGATAATATTGAAAAAAGTTTAAAGGATGAAGATAAAAAGGTAAACTTTTTAAAAGGTAAACGACCTAAGTTAATGGTACTCTGTAGTGTTGATGAAAAAAAATTGTTTGATGCATATTAATATGTCATATTTTTGGGAGTGGTGCTTTAATATGCAAGCATTTCTCTTAATTGCAAAAATATGATATTATATAAATTTTTTCTTTTATTTCTGAATCTCACTGCCTTTTTTTCTATTTTTTCGCATACAAAAATGTGCAAAAAGAGAAAATGCTGTAATATTCAAAACATTCGACCACAAAGTTTCGATGAATCTCCATGCTTCAGACGTCTCTCAATCCTAAAAACCATCCTTATTCTTATATCTATTTGTCGGTCTGTCTGGGAACGCAGAGATGTCAAACTTACCTAACAATAATAAAAAAAAAAATCTTGTAGATTGTGTTATCTCTTTGTTCATTCTATCTTCATTCTAGTTTAAAATGTTTCCAAGTATGTTAACCCATTAACCATCGCACTACCTTCTGTTTGAAGGAAATGGTCAAAAATTGTTTTTAGATGTATTAGAGTCTAATTAAGAAAAAAAAAATCATCAGGCGAAAAAAATATTTATTTTTATAGAAGATACAAAATCTTGCGAAAATGCAACGTCAGGTAAAACCGATTAATTCTTGGATACATGAAAATCTGAAACATTTGCTATGTAACGGCACATTACATTTAATACAAATATCTGCTGCCATCTGGGAGATCTATTTAAAATTAAAAGAAAAACAGTATGGAAAAAGTATAAAATTGAAAAAAATATTAAAGAAAAGTTTCAATAAGAGCGAACCAGTTTTTTTCCCTTGAAGCATAGAAGCTTTGTCTAATGTAATACAAAAATTGATTGAAAAAAATAACTTTGTAGTAAAATAAAAAAAATCATTTCACTAATGCTGCCAAAACGCAGGGTCAGTCGTTAATGGGTTAGAAAACGGCTTCAAATTTGCAAGGAGGCTGCATCCGTTCAATGTCAAACAATGTAAAATTCAATGTTACCAACAAGTATAATGTAATAAATGTAAAAAAAAATGGAAAAAATAAACTCGTTCGGGAATGGGCGCTTTTTCGGTGTGGGACCTCAGGGGCTCCTTTGGGGGGGGGGGGGGGCCTTGCTTAATACTCCTTGTGTCCATCCAAACTGGTAAGATAACCTCGAGTTGATGGAACCGGGACCGCAGGTGGCGTTCTGTCTGTGAAAGCGATAACTCAGAAAACGCAACGAGTTATATGTATAAAATTCGGAATATGGTTTTATTACTGGAAGTGTAGAACTGAATAAAATTTCGGGCCAATTCGAAGACGGGTATCTGTTGATTTTTCTTTTCTTGAGTTCCACATCCATCCAATTGGTTCAGCAACTGTAATGGTTGTATTCATAGGGACCTGGGGCAGAGTTCTGTCTCTTTTTGAATGTATGAACGTGATAGCTCAAAAACGCAACTAACTAGATGGGTGAATGTTAGCATATGATTTTTGTACGAAAATTATGTACTTGTGCCTAGATGTGGTCTGAATCCGTGAAGGGTAGGCAACCTATTTGTTTGCCCGCCCTTGTGTTTGTGAACACAACTCAAAAACGTAACTTTTAAGGCAGGTGACATTTGGTACGTAATCTTGCTACTCAAATTGCAGATCAGTATCAAATTTTAGGTTGAATCGGTCAACGGGAAGTTGCAAAGCGCATCACGATATTTGGAAGATGGACTTAAAAAGCTTACCAGTTTACGCTGTATTGTGTAAGAAAACGAGAAAGTCGAGGGGAGAAAACTCTCTCTGGCTGCATTAGTTTTTAATTTCGTATAAGAAAGTTAAGGATAACATGGCATTCTTTAGAAACCAAACTATGGCATAATATGATAGCTTCCCGAGGTTGATTTTATTATTAATCGAGAAATCTGACTTTGATGATGAAAATTTTGAAATTTTAAATTTCTTTTTGAATATGTTCGGATTAGAATTTTCCATCGTTTTGAAAAGGTTTTGTAAAATTGAGCAAAAATTTAATAACCATGTTAAGATAAATATTTTTAAAAGCCTTTGTGACATTTACACTGGCGTAGCGACACGGGGATAAGGGGGTATAGATACCCCGGGTGCCAGACTTAAGGGCACCATGGGGACAAAACAATAGTGTGTTTATATCATTTTTTAAAAGGGAAATACCATGAAGGGTCGAAAAAATAATGCCCAATCCTTGCGAAGCTAATGATGATGACTGAGGGTCGAAAAATCATATTATGACTCGGGTGCCAGTTACCATCTCTACACCACTGAACCTTTAGACACGTCAAAAATCAGACAAAGGAATAATTTGTAATTGAAAATATTTTTATACATATATTTAAATACATATTATATATAAAAATACTTAAATACATATTAGAAATCAGACAAAGGAACAATTTGTAATTGAAAATACTTTTATGCATATACTTAAATACATATTAGAAAATATTTAAACACGTATTAGAATTTTGTACTTAAAAGCTACCTTTCTTCTGAATATTTATTTCGTTTCCAATTCATCTCGTTTCTTTTCTGATTCTTTTATTCCATTCTATAATATTTTCATTGTAATACACAAAATTCTTAGTCAGAAATCATCGAGCCTGAAGTAAGGAACTTTGACGAGAAAACAATAGTCTCGAGTCTTCAAGTGGCGTCTCCATTACTTCAGCCACAACAAAATACGCAAGTATTTCAGGTAAAATACAAGATACATTTCGTTGCTTAACAAGGAACACCACCAATCTCCTTTTTTTTAAATCAAAGAGGACGAAAAAGCTGTGTTTTTTCACGATCAATAACGAATATTTCTTAATTTTTTTAACATCTAATATGGAGATGGAATCTCATTTTTATATCAGATGTTAAAAAAATTCAGGAATAGGCATTATTGGTCGCGAAAAAAACCATTTTTTTTTTCTTCTTTGAAATTTCAAAAAATTGAGATTGGTGCTGTTGTTTTTAAGCGACGGTTTCCGTTTTCAATGACAGCAAGAGCATTCTCCTCTTGACTTCCTCGTATAATTATACAATATGACACGTTTTGTTTTAAGCTTCGTAGTTCAGTTAAGAGAATTTGGAATGCACTTAGATCCATTCCTTTTGGCCGAATGGGTCTAATTTTTGATACAGAATGAACATTTTGATCTCAAGATTTTGCACTTAGTTTCACTAATGTATCCTGTTGCACTAGTGAGTTATCAAGTTCACATACCCACAAATAGACCGGCAACTATTTGACAGATTTGGTCAAAACTTTTAAGCGTATCCACTTGTTTGGCAATAACTATATCCAAATTTCACCCACCTAGCTAGTTGCTTCTTAAGATTTAATGCTCTTGGACAGACAGACGAGCAGACCTTTGATGAATTTTTCGTATAAAAATCAAGTACCGAATTTCTTCCTTCCAGTTCAGCGGTTTCCAACCTTTATTTCCTCCCGTACCCTTTAATTAGTTTTTTTAGTACCTTCTACTCTCATAATCCACCCCTTCTCCCAACCATGCCTTCGTGCAATTAATTTTTTATTAATAAGTGCTTACGTGAGCTTCAGAGTGAAACGACTTGAATTAACTCAATAACATCTGTGGAATTTATTTCGGTATCATATTTTATTCCATTTTTTATAATAGTATTAGTTCCAGTTGCTAAAAATGAAAATAGCGTTAAAAAATCGCATTTATTTATGATGAAAGCTAAAAATTATACATAGTGATAATCAACTATTCAAGTGGAATAAAATTTCAGTGTCATCCTTGGTCTTGCTTTACGGAGCTAAACTTTATAAAATAAGGTTCAAATGAAGATGCTTTACGGAGCTAAGCTTTATAAAATGAGGTTCAAAT
>BGPR01016455.1:11449-34489 GCA_013235015.1 Araneus ventricosus | reverse complement strand
ATTTGAACCTCATTTTATAAAGCTTAGCTCCGTAAAGCATCTTCATTTGAACCTTATTTTATAAAGTTTAGCTCCGTAAAGCAAGACCAAGGATGACACTGAAATTTTATTCCACTTGAATAGTTGATTATCACTATGTATAATTTTTAGCTTTCATCATAAATAAATGCGATTTTTTAACGCTATTTTCATTTTTAGCAACTGGAACTAATACTATTATAAAAAATGGAATAAAATATGATACCGAAATAAATTCCACAGATGTTATTGAGTTAATTCAAGTCGTTTCACTCTGAAGCTCACGTAAGCACTTATTAATAAAAAATTAATTGCACGAAGGCATGGTTGGGAGAAGGGGTGGATTATGAGAGTAGAAGGTACTAAAAAAACTAATTAAAGGGTACGGGAGGAAATAAAGGTTGGAAACCGCTGAACTGGAAGGAAGAAATTCGGTACTTGATTTTTATACGAAAAATTCATCAAAGGTCTGCTCGTCTGTCTGTCCAAGAGCATTAAATCTTAAGAAGCAACTAGCTAGGTGGGTGAAATTTGGATATAGTTATTGCCAAACAAGTGGATACGCTTAAAAGTTTTGACCAAATCTGTCAAATAGTTGCCGGTCTATTTGTGGGTATGTGAACTTGATAACTCACTAGTGCAACAGGATACATTAGTGAAACTAAGTGCAAAATCTTGAGATCAAAATGTTCATTCTGTATCAAAAATTAGACCCATTCGGCCAAAAGGAATGGATCTAAGTGCATTCCAAATTCTCTTAACTGAACTACGAAGCTTAAAACAAAACGTGTCATATTGTATAATTATACGAGGAAGTCAAGAGGAGAATGCTCTTGCTGTCATTGAAAACGGAAACCGTCGCTTAAAAACAACAGCACCAATCTCAATTTTTTGAAATTTCAAAGAAGAAAAAAAAAATGGTTTTTTTCGCGACCAATAATGCCTATTCCTGAATTTTTTTAACATCTGATATAAAAATGAGATTCCATCTCCATATTAGATGTTAAAAAAATTAAGAAATATTCGTTATTGATCGTGAAAAAACACAGCTTTTTCGTCCTCTTTGATTTAAAAAAAAGGAGATTGGTGGTGTTCCTTGTTAAGCAACGAAATGTATCTTGTATTTTACCTGAAATACTTGCGTATTTTGTTGTGGCTGAAGTAATGGAGACGCCACTTGAAGACTCGAGACTATTGTTTTCTCGTCAAAGTTCCTTACTTCAGGCTCGATGATTTCTGACTAAGAATTTTGTGTATTACAATGAAAATATTATAGAATGGAATAAAAGAATCAGAAAAGAAACGAGATGAATTGGAAACGAAATAAATATTCAGAAGAAAGGTAGCTTTTAAGTACAAAATTCTAATACGTGTTTAAATATTTTCTAATATGTATTTAAGTATATGCATAAAAGTATTTTCAATTACAAATTGTTCCTTTGTCTGATTTCTAATATGTATTTAAGTATTTTTATATATAATATGTATTTAAATATATGTATAAAAATATTTTCAATTACAAATTATTCCTTTGTCTGATTTTTGACGTGTCTAAAGGTTCAGTGGTGTAGAGATGGTAACTGGCACCCGAGTCATAATATGATTTTTCGACCCTCAGTCATCATCATTAGCTTCGCAAGGATTGGGCATTATTTTTTCGACCCTTCATGGTATTTCCCTTTTAAAAAATGATATAAACACACTATTGTTTTGTCCCCATGGTGCCCTTAAGTCTGGCACCCGGGGTATCTATACCCCCTTATCCCCGTGTCGCTACGCCAGTGTAAATGTCACAAAGGCTTTTAAAAATATTTATCTTAACATGGTTATTAAATTTTTGCTCAATTTTACAAAACCTTTTCAAAACGATGGAAAATTCTAATCCGAACATATTCAAAAAGAAATTTAAAATTTCAAAATTTTCATCATCAAAGTCAGATTTCTCGATTAATAATAAAATCAACCTCGGGAAGCTATCATATTATGCCATAGTTTGGTTTCTAAAGAATGCCATGTTATCCTTAACTTTCTTATACGAAATTAAAAACTAATGCAGCCAGAGAGAGTTTTCTCCCCTCGACTTTCTCGTTTTCTTACACAATACAGCGTAAACTGGTAAGCTTTTTAAGTCCATCTTCCAAATATCGTGATGCGCTTTGCAACTTCCCGTTGACCGATTCAACCTAAAATTTGATACTGATCTGCAATTTGAGTAGCAAGATTACGTACCAAATGTCACCTGCCTTAAAAGTTACGTTTTTGAGTTGTGTTCACAAACACAAGGGCGGGCAAACAAATAGGTTGCCTACCCTTCACGGATTCAGACCACATCTAGGCACAAGTACATAATTTTCGTACAAAAATCATATGCTAACATTCACCCATCTAGTTAGTTGCGTTTTTGAGCTATCACGTTCATACATTCAAAAAGAGACAGAACTCTGCCCCAGGTCCCTATGAATACAACCATTACAGTTGCTGAACCAATTGGATGGATGTGGAACTCAAGAAAAGAAAAATCAACAGATACCCGTCTTCGAATTGGCCCGAAATTTTATTCAGTTCTACACTTCCAGTAATAAAACCATATTCCGAATTTTATACATATAACTCGTTGCGTTTTCTGAGTTATCGCTTTCACAGACAGAACGCCACCTGCGGTCCCGGTTCCATCAACTCGAGGTTATCTTACCAGTTTGGATGGACACAAGGAGTATTAAGCAAGGCCCCCCCCCCCCCCCAAAGGAGCCCCTGAGGTCCCACACCGAAAAAGCGCCCATTCCCGAACGAGTTTATTTTTTCCATTTTTTTTTACATTTATTACATTATACTTGTTGGTAACATTGAATTTTACATTGTTTGACATTGAACGGATGCAGCCTCCTTGCAAATTTGAAGCCGTTTTCTAACCCATTAACGACTGACCCTGCGTTTTGGCAGCATTAGTGAAATGATTTTTTTTATTTTACTACAAAGTTATTTTTTTCAATCAATTTTTGTATTACATTAGACAAAGCTTCTATGCTTCAAGGGAAAAAAACTGGTTCGCTCTTATTGAAACTTTTCTTTAATATTTTTTTCAATTTTATACTTTTTCCATACTGTTTTTCTTTTAATTTTAAATAGATCTCCCAGATGGCAGCAGATATTTGTATTAAATGTAATGTGCCGTTACATAGCAAATGTTTCAGATTTTCATGTATCCAAGAATTAATCGGTTTTACCTGACGTTGCATTTTCGCAAGATTTTGTATCTTCTATAAAAATAAATATTTTTTTCGCCTGATGATTTTTTTTTTCTTAATTAGACTCTAATACATCTAAAAACAATTTTTGACCATTTCCTTCAAACAGAAGGTAGTGCGATGGTTAATGGGTTAACATACTTGGAAACATTTTAAACTAGAATGAAGATAGAATGAACAAAGAGATAACACAATCTACAAGATTTTTTTTTTTATTATTGTTAGGTAAGTTTGACATCTCTGCGTTCCCAGACAGACCGACAAATAGATATAAGAATAAGGATGGTTTTTAGGATTGAGAGACGTCTGAAGCATGGAGATTCATCGAAACTTTGTGGTCGAATGTTTTGAATATTACAGCATTTTCTCTTTTTGCACATTTTTGTATGCGAAAAAATAGAAAAAAAGGCAGTGAGATTCAGAAATAAAAGAAAAAATTTATATAATATCATATTTTTGCAATTAAGAGAAATGCTTGCATATTAAAGCACCACTCCCAAAAATATGACATATTAATATGCATCAAACAATTTTTTTTCATCAACACTACAGAGTACCATTAACTTAGGTCGTTTACCTTTTAAAAAGTTTACCTTTTTATCTTCATCCTTTAAACTTTTTTCAATATTATCTTGGAAACTTATTCCGCACTTTTTGTTATCAAAAGACTGTTATTTCACACTGCTTATTTTTAGCTGAGATATCTTTATGAATTTCATGACGGGGTGCTAAGCTCTTATGAGATTTTGTCTTAAGCTTTGTGTTTCTTTTACCGCAAGGACCTTTAATTAGGAATATAACTTCAAATGTTGGAAAAAGTCTAGGTTTTTCTTTCCGCTTTTTGAAGAGATTAAATTCTCTGTTTTCACCTGCTCTATCATCTCTTGAATTATATTGACTTTAAAGGGACGGAGCGAACGACGATTAGATGACACATTTAACAAAAACGAATCAAAATTACGCAACATATTACCAGTTAGATCGGCTACTATGTATGAGTGAGAAATGCAAGAAAACAACAGCTATAACTTGAAAACTTTAGTTTATAGTTTTTAAACTCAACAGAATTTTAAATTTCCAACTGTATGATTTTAATGTTGGATAAATACGAAAAAGCATCACAGCAAACTCATATACGCAGGATTTAATACATACCAATATAATGTGTTTCAGAGAAACGCAACAAATTTCGGCTTATCTTTTTTATAAATAGTGTGCAGATAATCCAGGCATAATTTAAATCAAATTAGTTTATTAATTTTTTTACACTTAAAAATTAATATTTTACTTCTAAAGGTTTATTTACGTTTTGTGTTGTTTGGTCATTTCTGTAATCTTCGAATAGTGTTAGAGTGATAACTTGCTGTAGGATATCGATTTGCTCGAGAGTTTTCGCCAATGCTCAAACAGTATAAAATTGCGGTGTTATAGAAGTTACCTGCACTCAAGAAGAGTGCACACAGAACAAACTGTCGTAAGTGAAAAATAACATACTATCAAAATGAATCTTAAGGCGTTTAATATACACCTGAACTTCGCTACTTCTATGCTGTCTGGGCAAATTTATTGATTTATCAAAATTTCAAATTAAGATGAATTGAATCTAAGTATGTGCACTGCAATAGAAAACGTCAATTTTTAAATCAAAAGATTTATTTTTGATATTTAACAGTTGTAATAAATAATGAATAATTAATAAATGAACGGTAAGCAGTTTTAATAAACAAATAAGATAATAGCACTCTGAATATAATAATGGTACAATAAATTAAAATAAACAGTATCATGCATGTCCAACTGGTTAAAGGAGTTTAAAAAGAGATTATTTTTGTTTTGTTTCTCTTTTGATCGAATACCCTGTACATCAGGAAAGTCCTCGAGTCAATTAAGGACATTTAAAAATTATTAGCTTACGATCACTAAAGACACAAGATAAGGAACTCTTTAAACATGGAAAATAATTCAGAAATGCAAACATTTTTTAAACTTTTAAGATGTGATTTCGAATCAACCTAAATTAATTTGATTTCTAGATGATATTTAAACATGATATTAATAGAAAATTCGAGGTAACAGAGAAAAATTCGAATTATCGAATAATTCGATTTAAAAACTATGGATTTAACCATTTCCACTATATCTAAAATCGGACATCAATATTGGGAAATACGGTTGATGTGAACATGAAAGGCTTTTATAACTTCTGCTGGTATTCAAAAAGCTGTTGACACTCGGAAACTTGCATGCAATATTTGTCTGCAAACTCTCTTCATCAGAGTCGTGCCTAAATGTGTTATCACCCGAGGCAAAGGAGCAATTTGCCCCCACCCCCAACTCCCTAAAAATAAGAATTAGGATTAAAAACGGTAAGAATTTATTATTTTAATTTAATGGAAACTCATCACAAGCACTAATCGAGATAACAATAGGAACTGCACATTGTTACGTCATAGATTAAGGTGACCAACAGTCCTCCTTTAGGAAGGACAATCCTCGTTTTGTAAGTTTTGTCCACCTCATCAAGTGTCCTCCTGCATGTCCTTCTTTTCGATATTTGGAATTAGAAGACTGAATATATATATTTAAATTCTGGAAATTTAATACAATGAGAAAATAAACACAATCAAATTGATAATAGTTGGGTAGAAATATTCATCCTTTTCAAAAACGAAAATAATTCCATCCGCAAATTTAATTATTCTTGTTCAGTTTTGTTTTGCCGCCCTAGAATTAATGTACCAGTTGAAAGTGTATTTCCAATTGCTAATGATTTTTGGACATGTGACAAATCGAGATTGAATATTGGCGCTCTAGCTGTTAAATTCACTATGAGGGATATTTCTTGTTCAGATATCTCCAATATATTGCTAGAAAATGATCCACTGAGAAAAAAATTTTCATTCTATGAAAAAGTAATCTTTTAAATAATAATTAATAGGCATGAATTCAATTTAAAATATTACAAATGATTTTATTCTGTATTATTGTTGTAATAAACAAAATTTTTCTTTATTAACGATATTTTTTCTTCTATTTATTTTTATCCTCCTTTTCATTGTAAAAAAGTTGGTCACTTTATTGTAGGTTAAACAATTGTTTGCAGTCAGTTTAAAAATGCAAGCAATTATTTGTTTTTCTTTACCACAAAAGTTTCCCTTTTTCTTAATTTCTGAAACAACTGGAATTCTGAGTCAAAATAAGAATTTTATAATTATAATTTCAACAAAACATCACGTAAACAAAATAAGATTATCATATGAACATAATATAAGCGCATCACGCATTAATAAAATTCTTAAACAGTTCAAAAATATAAAGAGAATGTCGAAGAAAATAACCGAATTTATTATTTAATTACTTGATCACTGTATTACTTATTGGTTTATTTTTTCCTTTATTATCTCTTTTTAATTATCACATAAATTTTTCTTATCAATATTTTTATGGAAAAGGATTCCAAATTTGGCGGATTTCCCAATTATTCGTTCGAAATGAAGTCTCATTGACCTCAACCTTGTTCCTGCCTTGCTTTTAATGGAATAATTTCCGTAAAAGTTATTATAATTTTATCCAAGACGCATAAACCTCGTCTTTCGAGCTCAAAATTTCCTCGCCTTTTAGCAACGAAAGATCCTTTATTCTCTTCACCTTTCATCGTTCCCCAAATCCTTTGAGTCCACCTACCGATCGACCGCCGAAGTTTATCATTCACCCGTATCTCTCCCCGCCAACAGATGGCGCTGGTGTCTCATCTACCCATCATCCCTTGAGCGAGTGTTGCGCGGAGGGGTGCAGTCAGGGCTAATCTGAGGCAGCAGTTTCCATCCAAGGTTCGCCCCTGCTGTTGTGCGGTCCATGGACTACCACCTGCGCTGGACCTGCGCCCCGTGAATGGCGTACAGGAGGAAGGGCGACTCCGGGAACGGGCAGACGCCCGGGTGCGACGACAACCCAAATCACATCGTCTACAGGAAGGTGAGCCCCTGCCTCTTTCTCCGCATGTCGCGAAATGGGAGAGCCCCAGCACGAAGGTGATATAAGGCATGGGACCATTCGATCAACAGGGGCAGAGTGGTAGGGCCTTACCATTTCGGTGACTCTCTTCGACTGCGGATTTTTCGCAAGGATTTTATTCAATAACAGATGTTTTGTCTCACACCTGCATAGAAAAGGTTTTGATTTTCGTGCAGGAATCGTTTGGTATAATGGAATAATTTACCTCGCTTGTGAATTTCATATATGAATGAGAGATGCGAAATTAAAATTATATGAACGTTGCATTGATAGATTTTTCCAGGATAGAAGGAAAAGCCACATGTATTTTTAAATTAATTTTAAGAAGTTGGAGATAAACTGCATTTATTTATTATTTAATCAATCCAAGTAAATATGAGTTAAAATTTAGAACACAGAGAAAACGTGGATTTGATTCTGAAGATTGTATTCGGTTATGGGGAAACATGGTAAATTATCAAAAGATTTTTTATATAGTCTCTTGGAATTATTCTTCTGTTTACGGATATTACTTTAATGGATAATACTTTGACGGATATTACTTTAATGGATAATACTTTGACGGATATTACTTTAACAATTATTTTACTTTTCGGTTGTTATATTAATTTTTTGAACATTATAGAGTTCATAATTATTTATTAGCAAGGCGAAACAAAAAGAAGAAAAAAACGCATTTATCTTGAGTAAAGTTTAAAGAAACTGGAGCTGTACCACATTTATTTAATAATTTTCTATCTATAGAAGTAGTGGATAATACATCAAATTTACGGAAAACCTGAATTTAATTTTAAAATGTGCTTAAATATCAAACGAATTTTAAATTCTTTGCAATGGTTTCATATTATCATAATGGATGGGTTTTGTAAAAGATTTGTGTTTGATAAATTGATTCCAAGATCTACTTCATGAATTTTTTACGTCCCAAGGGAAAGAATATCTAGTTTCTATTCATTTTTCTTTTTTTATAAGAAGTAATTAAGTTAGATCTAAAAGCCTGGTTTCGATTTTTTTTAAATGTGTTAAAATAATAGATGATTTTTTTTTAAATTTTTGAAATAATTTTATATAAAAATAGTTAGAAAATTTATGGGTTTGGTGTAAGCATGAAGTCTGCTAAATCTTAATTTTATGGACTAGGAGAAAAGAAAAACGCACTATTTTTAAAGAGAGGGAAAAAAATTGAATTATACAAAATTTGTGCAATGTTTTAATTAGTAAAAGTATTCTAGAATATCTGAAACAGTGTGGATGCTTGAATTTGATGATAACTGTGATTTTTTCTTGCTATTTTGGAGCTTCGTTTGATTGCAGATATCAAAACCTTTGTCAGGATTCTGTTCAGGGATAGATGTGGAGTTATAGTAAACTTTTCTTCACATGTACAGAATAGGTTTTTGTTACTTTTGCAACTATTTTATCTTAAGGTTAGTTTCCACATTTGTAGGTTTAGTGTGAAACAAATTTGGTGTATTAACTTTTTGAATCCTATTGACTTTCAGACCATTAGAATGTTTTTAGAAGGGGAAAAATGCCCATCAAATATAAATTAATGAAAAAAAGGAATTGAATTACATATTTGTTGTTTCTGTTATTTTTTTACCTCCAATCAAATGCCGCTAAGGACCTTAAACTTAATGAAAGGCTGAATTTTATTTAAAATATATACTTTAGATGCACTTAGATTCCACTTTTTTTCAGTACTTGGAATATTTTTATATTATGGAGGCTTATCCCATTTTTGTGTTCGAAGTAGCATTTATCTTTGCAAAACTAAATTTTGAATGTTTTAATTGCTTTATATTATGGATAATTATGGCATCAATTTTATGCCTGTTGTTATCAACATTTTCTCACCCATGCAGAAATGATTTAAAATCTGAACCCCTTCCCCCCGCCAAAAATTCGATTCGATTAAAAATAGACATATCAGTTAAGATCAAGCACCTGGATTCAAATAAAAATTTGGGAAAACATCAGACTAATTTTTATTTTTTGGAATGGATATTTATTATAGATGAGGCGCATTAATAAATATGGTTCACGATTAAATCATGCTGTGTTAATATTTTGACTATTAGAGCTTGCATTCTTTTCCACAGCAAGGAGAAGAAAGGCATTTTATTTTAAAATTGGAATCTCCAGCATTTATACAATACCGTGCCATACTGTACCATATTATTAATTATATGAATATTAATTAATTAATAAATAAGATTAATAAATCTATATTGACTAATATTATTATAAATACAATACCATATTTATTTAATATTTATCCATCGATAGTGGTAATCTAAAATTCGGCGGAATCTTGGATATGGTTAAAAATGAGAAAAATATCAGACAATTTTTATAATTATTTGAAATAGTTTTATATTATAGGTAACTATCAATATTAATAAAGCAGTTGTAAGAATTAAGTTTGTTATATGGTTTTCATATACTTATCATCCAAAATATTTTATAAGCCTGGAGAAAAAAGCTCCTCATAGATAATTGTTTAAGCGTTTTACCATATTTATATAAAGTTGTCGTAACCATGTAAGTTGTATTTAAGGCCTAAAACGCAATCAGAATTGGAATTCGTTTAGTACTCAGAAATGATACGATTTTATAATTATTTGGACTCGTTTTAAGAATGAGCATTACATATATGGAATGAGAGGAAGAATTAAAAGAATTTTTATTCTCACAGTTTTGTTTATTCGTATTGCTAATATTATAAGTATTGTTAATTAAAAATTGTTTATTAACAGATTTGAAATTCTGGCGTTTAATTTTTTTATGCCTAGATAGCATAGGTGTCTGTTATATTTGGGATCATTTTATGTTATGGATGGTTTTCAGGTGGTAAGACTTTTAAAAATATTGTTAGTCATATACATGATATTTGTCGTATTTGCGTACAAATAAGAGCATTTAATATTTTCATCAGTAGGAAAGCGTATGTAAATTAATGCAATAACTAAAATGTCGAAAAAATTTTTGCAAACGGGGTTCTTATTGCTTAGCTGCATTGTACAGTGCAAAAAACGAGTATTATGCAGTAAACTTGTCTCTTTCTGTTGTCGGCTTTGGTTCAAAATAGGGATATATAGATACATATAATACATATTTGTTTTTAAAACCTTATGCCAGATTATATCCATTGAACTCACTGCGCATCAAATTATAGTGTTCACATACACACAGACAGACAGATAACCCAATATATATTATTACAAAATTTACTTTTATTCAGATCCACAAAGCTCTGAAACGTATTAATTTATTAAAACCTGAGAATGCATTCCCTGACCATCACAGCATTTTCTCTATGTACGTTTCTTACATGAAAGAACTGCTGAATTCGATCAGACGATTTTCTGCAATTATTTGAAATGGAAGTCACGTTTCCAGGTTTGGCATATGATCGACGTTTGCAACAACAATTTCATGAGGTTTATGTAGGACAGGATAAAAAGTAAATATTCTTCAGTTTTTAATTTCGTTCCATCAAAACTGGAATCACCCGGTATATTTGCCATAATTTTTCTTCAATATAAATAAAAAGAGAAAGCTTGAGTTCGATATATGACGTTAAATTAATTGATTAATTATAACAACAAACATTATTTTACCTTCTGGTATACGAAGTATACTGTAATCTTCAAAAAATAGTCCTAGTAATTTTGATGAATATCCACGTTTTAACCCACACTGAGACCGAAAAACACAATTTTGAAATTATTTCTGTCTGTCTGTCAACACGATAATTCAAAAACAGAACGAGTTAGATGAATGAAATTCGATGTATGGTCGTTACCCCATAGAAGTCTTTGTGTCTGTCTGCTCATAAACACAGTGAGCTAGATATATGAAATTTCACATGTGATTTTACCGCTAAAATTGTGAATTCATCAAATATTTGAGAAAATATACGAACGGGCTGACTGCCTATTGGTGCATATGTGAACACGATTACTTAAAAACGCAACGCGTTTCAGAGTGATTTTAACACCTAAATTGCAGATCCATATCAAATTCACAAACGTGAAGAGGTGCTTTTCCAAAACATCCATAAAGCGTTGTTTGTCTGTCTATTCATACGACTGTGACTCCGATAACTCATAAATACAAAAAAGCCACATAAATGAAATTTTGTGCATTGTTTTTGATGCCATAATTGTAGATTTGTGACAAATTTCGGATCCAGTCTTTCCAGGGAAAGAGGCGCAAAACGCATACTCGATTATCTACGCCATACGACAATGCTAATCAGAAGACGCGCCATATTGTAAACTATACGAAAAAATTGAGGGAGGAAGACACTCTCACTAGTCATTATTCAATACTTATGTTATGTCGTTTCGTGTAATTGCATACATACAGGGTCCCCACTTAACTAAGGACCATCCCACCCTTAACTTCAGAACGACAACAGTCATAGTCATAAAAATAGTGTCTAGGTATAGTGAAACGTCTATGCGCTATGCGATTAGATCACTTACAGCGCCACCTCATGTCAAACTCCGGAGTTAGCGGTACTATCTCGAAAACGGTACAAAATAGGGAGAAATGTCAATTTCAAAGTTGTTGAGCGTTATCGATTTAGTACAAAAAAGACACCTTGTGAGCATTAATATCAAGAACAAAACGCTTGAAATGCACATATGTTTGTTCGCATTTTCAGAAATTGTGATGGACATGGACAAGAGGAGAAAATGTTATTTTTCGGACAAAAGATGACCCATTATCCTTCTTCCCGTGGGAATAACTCAAACAGCAGCTGTATGCGACCTTTGCGCCATCTTTGCAGGGCTTTCGATAACGTATTACTT
Source organism: Araneus ventricosus (assembly GCA_013235015.1). NCBI lineage: Eukaryota > Metazoa > Arthropoda > Arachnida > Araneae > Araneidae > Araneus > Araneus ventricosus. The sequence continues at coordinate 22,389 of BGPR01016455.1, read as the reverse complement.
GTTGCTTGTGTTATCCCACCAACTATATGCTAAAACGTGTCCTATGTGAAATTCAAACAAGGACTCAGATAAAAAATTTTATTTCATTAACTTCTTAACATTTTCCCGCGAGCTCCACTCGTGCATCGGATTATGTAATTTTTATACTTAAAATTAAGTCATTCATAGACGTTATAACTTGATTCAAAAACGACTGGCAATCCATTAACATCTCAAGCTTTCTATGGACATGTAGTTGAATCAATACGACAATGCATTCCCAAAGCAGAAAGGGGTCATCTAAATGGATGGTACTAAAAGCTACTAACCTTAGTAAGGGATTAATAGTTTTGGCTCGTTGATTGGAGAATGAAAGTAAACCCCAATAAATATGCATGCCTAATTTTTATCAGAAAACGGCACATATCAGCTTTAAATAATATCGAAATATTCGGCCATCTAGTCCCCTGGATTACTTAGTAAAAGCATTTAAGGCTATTATTAGACCCTAAATTATCCTTTGAATCTCACATCAAAGAAGCCCTCAACAAAGCTCAAGCGACCAGCATTCATCTGAGTCAACCCACTGCTCGAAAGAGCCGCCTGGCGATCAAGCACGAGCTCTTGCTTTACAAATCTATAATAAGATCAGCCTTACTCTATGGCTCCCACATTTGGAGATCGATAGCCATTACGAGACTAAGGAAATTGCAAACCAGTAACTAATGAGGATCGTGAAGGCTCCACGGTATGTCCGACGTAGCATAACTACTTAAGAATGATACTAATCTTGGATCCTATAAAAGATGTTTCGGCCCATTTGTTTTTCAAAATATTCCTCAGATGCTTAACGAACTGCTGCAAGAACTTTCTACTTATTATACAGCGCGATTACAAAATAATATCCCAACTCCGAAGGGCTGTAACTGCAAAACAAAGAAACTTTTTGAACAAGTTAAATCAAAATTAACAGTTTATAAAATTATAAATGTAGGATGTGACCACAACCAGAAATACGAACGATATCCAATCGGTAGGAGAAGTCATCCCACACTCTTTCCAGCATGTTCGGTGTTCAGCTGCAGTTTACAGTGAGTCAATGTTCGCCGGTAGTGGCGAAAAAAAAACACTATCTTTTAAGTAGCCTCGAAGCAAAGAAATCGCAGGGAGTTAAATCAGGGCTTCTTGGGAGAATTATAAAATTAATTGTTTCTGATTAGCCGCTCCTTTCGCCGAAATGTAAAAAAGTAATGGTATTTTTATCATATGTAATGAAAGTAGAATTATTTCATTTCCTATGAAATGCATTTCTACCACTATTTCTACTTTTTAATGGAGTATAAATATGATATATTTTTCTCGGTGTCCATGTTTTTACGATTATGAATGTTTTATTAAATTGCTGATCTTAAAAATTTTTTAAGGTTGGCATAAGTAGCAAAGCACAGAATTGTATTAAGAACTGATTCGAGCGAGGAATTAGCCCTATATAGGAGAAACTCCACTAAATTGGCGCTCCTGCTTAATTCGAGATTGAAATAACTATCATTAGAATCAAATCTTTTTACGATTTAAATAATCTCTATTTTATTTGAGACCACTGCTTATGATATCTTCCCAGGATAACAACCTCAAAATTGCTTTCAACAAATTTAATGAGGTATCTCTTATTAAGGAATTTTTAAGGTATGTGACTACCCTCGGAACACTTTTTAAAAATTTTGATGAAACATACGTCTTTAATTAAAATGAGTTGTCTAAATTCTATTGCAATTTCACTGACTTTCAAAATATATGCAATTTTGAGCAAAATTTTAGTGAAAATTTGCACTTACGCCAAACCTCCTATAACAAATTCTATTGAATATATTTCATCAATTTTTGCACAGTATATAGCTAACATGCTTATCTGTGATTTGAAATAAAATATTTCTAACATCTCTAAAAATTTTAAAGATATTTCAAACTTCTTAAACAAACTTGAATTTAAAAAAATAATCATCGATTTTTTCCCCTCTAAAATTCATGAAAATAAAGAAATAATCAGAAAGCTTAGATTTCATTTCAAAACATAGCTGGAAATAAATAAAACATTTTGGCCAAATTTCATTTGAATATCTTAAATATATTTTTCAAAATGATGTTTGCCGCGAAGAAAAATATCGAAATTTCTCAGAAAACGCTTTTAAAGATTTTCATACAGTACAAAAAACTTTATACTTGCTTTAGAATCTGAAAACTCGCCATATTTATAAGCCAAACCCTCTTTCCTTTGATTTTAAACGACTTTTGTGTTCTTTTAGACTTTTTTCTGAATGATTTGGTGTAGAAGATAGTGAGTGACTTTGATATCTGAATTAGCTTTTTCGCAACTCCCTTGTAATTTTTAAGCATCAATGAATAAATTTATATTTCAAAATACTTGAAAACAGGTAGCAGTTCAAAATAAACGGAATTTAATTATGAATTGCAATATGAGAGCCTGAAAATAAGTGTTACTATTGTTATTTCTATTGTGTTGTAGTTTTCTAAAAAAAAGTGTCGCCAGAAACCAATAAAACAATAAAAATAAGTAAAGGAAGCTTAAATCTGTATTTTTAGACAAGAATTAAAATATGGTTGTTCAAACTAATTGTTTGTATTTTTAAGGCTCTTTAAATTGCCACTTCCGTTATCAGAATTGTCACTTCCGGTTTATTATTATAGAAGAAATAAAAATAAAACATTTTTAGATACCTAAATGCATGACCTATAAAATGAACAAATAAAACAAATTTCGAAAATTTTCATAAAAAGTAGGAATTTATTTCAGTCACATACTTTAAAAGAGCACATCAGCTAATAAGAAGTGCTTCGGCACTGGCACTCAATATTTAAATCTAAGTCAAGTCACACCCAAATTTGGGTTAGATGATTTTTCTCTTTATTTCAAATGACTGACCTAATGAGCGAGGTTTTCATTTTACCTACGATCAACCCACCGTTACAGCAATTTGTCATTTAAGTATCAAAGAACAGACATGGACCGATATGGTGGTACTCTATTCTGCTAGAAAATAAAATCCCTATCTTGTACTTCTAACTGCGAAACAACCAAATATTTAGCATATCCAAGTAAGTAATGCCAATAAGAGTAGACTCGTGAAACCAACGGGAGTGACCTCCCCTAAACTTTCTCGCATACGAGCAGTAATATGGGGTGGGTAAACACCCATTTGGTAGGTAAATATTTTTGGGGTATTTACTCAAGGCCTGGTTATTTTGGAAAAAAAAATTATGTATGGTGATTTACAATGAAACATATAAAATTTATGAATTCCCAAAAACTTAATATTTTGCAAAAAAAATTGCGTATGTTCGCAATTTTTATGCGCGCTGAGGTACCACAACTTTATTTAACGTTTTTGAGTACGAAATCTTACTATAGATATCGCACAACATTTCACTACACCTCTGGTTAATCACAGGAGTCCATCTGGTGAATGTCAAAACGTTTGGTTTTGGGGATTGCCATAATTTCCGAAGCGCGTGTTTGTGGCTCGCTTCAATTTCCGCCAAGGTCAAACGCCAAACATACTCACTTAAATAAAATACGCAAAACGCTCGCCAACACACAGTCGTGATGTGCATTTTGAACTAAATATGCTATTTGAACACCACTTTTTCAACCGATTGAGATGAAAATTGGGCACAGATCTATAATTAATGCGATATCAAGTTTTATTTATCTAAGCCAAAGGGCTTATGAGATACAAGTATGCGATTATACAGACCGACAGACAGTCAACCCGTTGACGGATATGGCCCAAAATTTTATACCGACCTACATTCATGACGATAAAACTGTGTACCAAATTTTATCCATCTAGCTATTCAAGTTTTTGAGTTATAGTGTTCACATGACTTCGGACATACAGACAGACAGACTTCCCGGTGACGGATTTTGTCCAAAATTTTATAGAAACCTACAAATTATGTTTTAAAGACTACCTACCAAATTTCATTCCCGTAGCTCTAATAGTTTTCGAGTTATCGTGTTCACAGTCACTCGAACAGACAGACATAATTCCAAAATTGTGTTTTTCGGACTCGGGGAGGTCTAAAACGTGGAGATCCGTCAAAATCTCGAGTTCGAATTTTTTGACGATTACGACACTTTCTCTTTGTATACTTCGTATACGAGAAAGTAAAAAGAATGAACGGAAAATTTTGTCTTATGATATGGCACAAAATACATTAAGCTGGGCATTCAAGAGAAAGAAAGGCTAAGCCATTTGTCCCAACAACTGGTTTGTATTCCACTTATTTCAGTCGAAAAATTAGGCAAAACATTCACGGATGTTCCAAAGTTTTATTTGAGGCACGGTTCAAAGTCGCAGAATTATTCTCATCCCTTACTCCTTCTCCCCCCCCCCCCCCCCGGGGGGGACTTACTTTCAACATGATCTAACCTCGTCGCCGGGTCCCAATCTACGCAAAACTATTGTTCTCCCGCTACCCTCGCAACGAGGTCCTCAAATCACCACCGGGCATTCCAATCAGCTTTCAAACTATTCGGAATTCCATTATTTTAATCCATTTAAGTCAATTTTCATCGCTTTTTACTTTCTCGTATGCGAAGTATACAAAGAGAAAGTGTTGTAGTCGTCAAAAAATTCGAACTCGAGATTTTGACAGATCTCCACATTTTAGACCTCCCTGAGTCCGAAAAACACAATTTTGGAATTATGTCTGTCTGTCTGTGTGTCTGTCTGTGAACACGATAACTCGCAAACTATTAGAGCTACGGGGATGAAATTTGGTATGTGATCTTTACACTCGATTTGCAGGTTTCTATCAAATTTTGGACAAAATCCTTCTACGGGAAGTCCGTCTGTCTGTCTGTCCACGTTCATGTGAGCACTATAACTCAAAAACCTGAATACCTAGATGGATAAAATTTTGTACACAGCTTTATGAACCTGAATGTAGGTCCGTATAAAATTTTGGCCCAAATCCGTCAACGGGTTGACTGTCTGTCGGTCTGTTTTATCGCATACTTGTTAAGCGTTCGTTTCAAAACCGATCTCCATGCGCATGCGTCCTTAGCAGTCTCTGGTACCAAGCGGGAGGATTACGTCAGTTTGTCCTTGAGACGTAGTTTGTGATAGATATGTATTATCTTCTGTTTTGTTTTCGTCCGCTCGTATAATAGCGGATCTTGCTGGAGTGTGATGGAAAATAAATACTGCTAAGTTTTAATACATAGTCATCTCTTTTAATATGATTCTTCACTTAAATATTTTACAATCACTATAATCTGCAATGAAAAACCTTTTGATATTCGTTGCATTCTGGATTACATTAGGTTCGATTTTTTTTTATCCACGCAAGGGGAGGGGAAATGACAAATTTTTAAGCAGTATACGAGAAAGTTTGGGGGAGGCCACTCCCACTGGTTAAAACTGACGACTGGTTTTTCCTTCCCGTCTTCCAAAAATTCCACAGTGGAGCAGCGGTGAATGGCCGGCTTTAACTTTCGTCAAATCACTTTCCACTTCAACAGTTTCACGAGGATTAGCTGTATCCCATATGGTGTTTCCGTAAGGCGGCCCTTAATTTTAAATAAAGAACTCTCTCAAAGATCTCTCTCAGTGGCGAATCCAGGATTCGGATCTTGGGGGGACGCTGAAGTTAAAAAAGTTTTGTATCGTCGTGACGAATGACAACTCTTATGGCTTATGTAAACCAAAACACTTTAACTTTACAGACTTTACTCACCTGACAATAAGAATCATAAAGAACACTACAATACTTTCGATAATTTAACAAAAAACACAATGAAATAACTAGCAGAAACATGTTTTTGACCGTGTCAAAGCTGCAAATACGAGTGGAATGACTGCAAAAGTGGAAAAATTTTCGAGCCTGTCAAAAATCAGAAAGAATTGTTTTCACATTTTTTAAGGGGGAATTAAGAAAAAACAGCTGTAGTGATTTTAAATAAAATAAAGAATTCTGGTCTAGCTCTGGGGGGGGGGGGGGGTGGCCCGCCAGCCACCCCCCGGAGTCGCTACTGATCTCTCCCCAAATAAAGAACTTATGAACCTCTCATTCACTCTCATTGTAGAATGGTGTACTTACTTGTTTTGTCGAGAAGATACAGCCTTTCAAATTTGGAGTATTCTTTTTCAACGTTGAAATTACAACAATTTCAAAGTTCAAATTACAACAATGGCGTCACACCATCTTAGGTTCCACATTTGAAAACTTTCCTGTGAAAGCGATTTATTTAGCATAAAACTAAAAATCAAGATTAACAGAATTAATTTGTGATATTTTGCTAAATCAATACTGTTATTACTTAATACTGCAGCAGATAAACTTTTTTGACCTCTATTTTGGGTAGTTACGCGTTTGATCTCATATAATAACTTACTTATTTATATTTTTCTTTATTTATATAAATTATCAAGATGTATCCAGAATGTTGTAGTGAAATATGCTACCTTGTATCGTACGGGAACTTTTTTTATCAGCGTTATTTCTTATGCATTTATAAAAAAAAAATGGAGACTTCTCGCTGATTTCAGTTACTTATGTTAACGAGGAGGAAACCTGAGTCCCCTCTCGAACTTCCATGCCACATCAGCGGGACGGCATTTGGCCATTAACTTGAGATTTTACGTGTGCCAGACTGATATATATGTTCTCATACATTCAAGACCTAGGAGAGCCGAATCAACCGTTTGGAGTTTTGGTGAAATCTGGAACTTTCCAATTCCCCAGCTGACATCTTACCACCGGAAGGCTTTTTTAGTATAATATGATCCAACGCTATAAATGTACTAAGTAAACACAATAGCTTGCGAAAATCGCAGGATGCCGCAGAAAATGGACCTGCTTCCTACCCGCGGAAATCGCGGGATAAGGAGTCAAAGGTTTAGTTATTTTAGACGTTTTCACGTGCTTAAACTAGATACGAAACCTTATTTTATACTAAAATACTTTTTAAAACCTATTTTAACACTTTAGCCATTTTTTAACAAGAAGTTAAAAGACTCTTGGTATGTGAAAAATAGCATTTCTTTGGAAGGAATTAAGTATTTTTAATAAAAAAATTATAAAATATAGGCCGAAAAAGGATTATTATTTTAAAGAAAAAAATCAAATAAATGTAAACATCAACAAGGGTTGCTTTAAAAAATATTTTATATTAAAAATGTGTAGTTAAAAAGAAAAAAAAATTTAAAACTTACCTTACCCAAATATTTATCTAAATTCGTCCGATCCATTTATAATCCTTTTGTATTGTAAGGACTGGCAAATATCATGAAAAAATGGCGATACAGGCAGGAAAATCTATAACATCATGCCCTCAGTCTCCGTCTCGCTAATTGGATTAGAGGATGTTATCTTCTTCTCTCAACATGGCCCTTTCCCTGCCTACCTCAAAAGGTTTCACCCGTCTGACAGCGATTATTGCAGTTGTGGTGGAATTGGCACGGCACTTCACTATGCCAAGGAGTGTATTTGCACAGTGCCTTGGCATATGAGGAAGCCAGTGCCAAACTTCGAACAAGAATGGCTGAAAAGAGTCGCTAATAACCTAGTCTCCAGGCATAAAATTCTTAGGACTGTCAAATTCATAAGCGAAAACAGAGATTTTTCCGGCCTCCCTAGCCTTCACCTTTCCAACGAGCTGAACCAACAAGCTCCAAATTAGCGGACACCTGCCCCTTCAAAGAAGAAATGTAAAACGACTTCTAAAGAAAATTAAATAATAGTGTAAAAGTGAAAATGTCTGTGCCGTACATAGTGTAAATATTTCTTTCTATTTGTTTGTTTTGTTTTTTCTTTTTCTTCTTTAATAAAATTCCCGTGTCTTGCCCATCAAACCGTTCAGTGACCAGTCTGGTCACGGGTAAGGGGGTAAGGGACGGCGTTCTGTTCTGTATTGTAAGGGAAGACGATTACAAAGTTCGGAGTTATTTTTTAGACTGTCTTGTTAAGAGGCAGGTCGCAAATGAAGCTAAATCAGAGGTTCCCAACCTGTGGTACGCGTACCCCTGAGGGTACACGAAAGAACTGTTGGGGGTACGAGAAACGAAAGTCGGTAAAGGCGGACACAAGAAAGCATAAAAGATTACCATAACGTTGAACTAATACTATTGTAAAATCGGAATTAAATGTAAAATAAGTCCTGCAAATGTTATTAATTCGAATCATTTGACTCGTAAGCTTGCCTAAGCCTTTGCTAAGCTTCTTTGCACAGACGAATGGTTGGATAGGTGCGATACGACAGTATGGGATACGCGAAAACAAAAATACTAATCAAGGGGTCCTCGAGGGGAAAAAGTTTGGGAACCCCTGAGCTATATGACTGAAGAAAACGAATTTTTCATTTCATTTTCTACGAATTATATATGAACTGAATTTAAAGATAGTATTACGGTTTCAGAAGACACTTAGAGGGTGCCGCCGTTTGTTGTAGATAACAACGTATTCGTTAAGTCTATCAAAGGTTTTACTTTTTTCTTGTACGAAGTACACACAGAATGGATACTGTAATTGGATATTTTAAAGAATCGTCATGTTTTTGATCTTGCTGTGTCCGAAAAGCCATTTTTGGAATTATATCGATCTGTCTCAACTGAAAAACGCAACTCATAGATCACTCACTATCTTAGCTCATAATCGTAAGAAGCTAGACAGATGAAATTTGGTATGTTCGCTTTACACCGAAACTTGACCAAATGCACCAAAGATTGACTGTCTGTTGGTCTGTGTAATCGTGCATTTGTGAAAGCGATAATTCGAAAACGTAACAAGTTACAAAAATGAAATTCGGCATGTTGATTTCATACCGACATTGTACAGTCGAGGGGGGGAAATGGATCCACCCAGCATTATTCCACCGCTAATCATTGCTTCTTGAAACTAAAGATACTGTTTTGCAGGAAATAACGTATACTAAAAAATTCTAAGGTTGAAATTCTCTTAAGGGATCATCTACATATTTAAAATGGGACTAACTTGAACATTCTCAATGGCAACACCCTTTTTGGATGCCATAAATAAACTTTTCATAAAAAAATACCAGAAGATATTAATTTTGGTTAATATATCACTAATAGATTGGAAGATATTTTACATTTTGTATTCTCGACATAAAAGGGGTCGTCTCCACATTTACTAACTAAAATTCTCTGCTTGTCTTTAAATGTTGGTAGTAGCATTCCAAATTATTTCGCATTTTAAACGTTATTTCCAAAGTAATGATCTACATTTCACAATCGGTAAAACTTGATGCGTAAAAGAAATAAATCGATTAATACTACACCACTTTAATTTATAAAGTTTTAATTAAAATATTTAAATAGTGAAATTATTTATATGTTTAAGTTTGAAAAATAAAGTGGTGTAATAATTATATTTAATAATGAAAACGTTTTCGAAATATAAGACGCCCCGTTAAGTGCATCGTTTCACAGCGAAAATTTAATGTAGCTTCAAAACTTCTTATACGAAAATGCTGAAATTTTGTATAGGCTTATCAAATGACCATCGGCTTTGATTGCTGTTAAAATTTTTAAGTGTTGTTATTCACAAATTTTTTAACGTCAATTTTGATAAAATATTTCACGAACTGAAAATTATTTTAAAATAAAAAGTAAAATGTACAGAATAATTCATACAACTACATAAAAAATTTCTAAGTAAATAGTTACATTATTTCTCAAGATATCAATAAAAATTCAAAATTTTACTTTAACATTAGAAACTCAAAATTTCATTTGCTTATGCAGGCCGAAACCAAAAATGCTGGGATGATGCAACTTCGTATTCCAGAGTAAATTTTTATGCAAATTCGAAATATGTTAAGAAAACTATGTGTTTCCATTGACAATTTTGAAGTTAGTGCAATTATAAATATGTAGACGACCCCTTTTGAACTTTTTAGAAATGGAATCTATTAGTAGACGTTATTTCCTAAATACTGGTAAGATAAAATGATTAGAGGCGGAATAATGTTGGGTGGATCCTTTTTTCTTTCCCGAGAGTGAATATCACTATCAGATGTCGATTTTCTTCACTATGCTACGAAGTTTAACGCAAAAAACGCAGTATTGTGGGAGTGCAAAAGATAATCAAGCGGAGATGCCATATGGACGAAGGACCATACTTAAAACAAAATAGGATTTTTTAAAAATATTTTTCCCATGTTTTATTCAAGAAATGAAAGTCAGAAAACATTTTAAATCTGTTTTTAAAAGATGGATCTTTTAGTATAACACCTGTGAAGCAAAAATTGAAAAATATCCCAATTAATTTCATTCATAACGTTGCCGTATTGGTAATTTTATTCCCTACCATAAAAGAGGAATTATAGTGTCGAGAAATGAATTAGAGATTTTTCTGCGTGTGAAATTTTAATAATATTTATTTTAAATCTACTTAATTCAGGGGCTAAAAAAGGCAATGCGAATTTATTCTTTTTTTATTAGGCTTATTGATTTTGTCAGTATATGAAATTTTTTATCTGGGTCTACATTGATTTTAAATATCCATTTTCAATTCTTGCATTTAGCCTTTTATGAATGAATTCCAATTTTAAATTTAATTTGATGTATTCTTTCAATAAGAGTATGAAATATTAACCTTAAAAAATGGTAAACAGATATAAATGATTCAAAAATATTTCGATTTATCAGTTTAAAATTACACAAAAGTTATTGTATGGGTGCCACTAATAAAACTGGTAGGGAAATATGGGCCACAAATATTAAAAAGTGTCAGAATTCTACTTTACGCCTTGAAACCCAGCATACTATCTGCCATCAAAAATTATTTCTCTTCAGAAAAGCTATAAAGCTTGAATCTATCTAATAAATCCAAAAATCAATCAATTACCGAAAATTAATTTTCTTAGTCCACGGGATTTTAATTAAAGGATGTCACTGAACTGTTTATAATTGAAG
>BGPR01016454.1:0-34491 GCA_013235015.1 Araneus ventricosus | reverse complement strand
TTTGATGTATTAATTTTAAAATCTCTAAGAAGAGAATAGTGCTTGGGCAACCCTGTATTTACAGGAAAATAAGGATATAACATCAACATAAAATAATAAACGCTTTAATTAACTTATTCAAAAATCAATTTACATCATTTCAATTAATTCTATAAAAAAGCATCAAAAAAAAATTGCTTTTAGTTTCACGCAATGAAGTTTCTCATTCTGCGATATCTCAATCACATGACAAGCGTAACTGCGCATACCATCTACAGGCATCTAACTGCATCGTTGCCATATATCATCTTACATCGCTTTCTAGCAAGATATACAATGTATCTTGCAATTAACTGGTGTGATTGCCATTGACGTGCATGCCTGTATATGATCATCACATTATTACTATTAATACAGAGTTTTTACTTTCAAACAGGTTGTAAGATCTAGAATTTAAGTGGAATATGTTACAAAAGAGCATCAGGATTTATAAGAAAATTGGGAAGGCTTTTCTGCTAATTAGATGAAGCGTTAAACCAGATTTAGTCGTTTTTCGAATATTAATGAAAATATATTAAAAATTTAAAAGATTTTGCATGAATCAAATCTCAAAATAACAACAAAAAAAACCAAGAAAAAACTTATACCTTATTAAAGGTATAGTATGCACAAAGCAACTCATCATCGTGGGTACAAATGCAAAAGTTCTATTAATAATTGCAAAATATTTCTATATCTTAAATTAGGAAACTAATTTTCTAATAATGAATACTAGTTAATAAAGATTTTTACCAATTATTTTTTAAAAAGAAATTTTTAATTTCAGAAATTACTAATTTTAACTAACAATTAATGAGATTTTAAAAATGATTTGTTTCAGCTATTTTTAAGGTTGCCTATTACCTCATTTGAGGTATGTTTTGAGACCTGATTAACATGAAAAAAAAAAATACTAAATCTCTGCTAAAATAAATATATATATGAGACAGTTATTTATTCATAGATATTAATAAACCATTTCTAAATAAAAACGGCCTTTTTTGGTTTTATTGCCGAAGGAAATATCAATTTAAAGTTTTCCACAGTATTAGTACGACCATCAAATGACATTAAGACGCCTGCATCACGCAAAAAACAAAATTTCTTTTGATGGACATTCCAAAATTTGCTGATTTACAATTTAGTGTTGGGATCTCTCATCCTACGTTTCTATTCCTCTAGTTGTTTCAGGTAGGCGTTTGAATTATACCGCCAGACAGACAGTGGTTAATTTCCTTTTTTTTTTCATGTAAGAGGAGGGAAACTCGGGAGCTTTAAAACATGGCGATTTTCACAAGTCTGAAGTCGAGACATTCTAATAAAGTGCTTTCTTTTTTGTATTGCGAATTGAAAAAAGGGGAAAATGTTTAATTTTTGCAGTTCATACCCATATGATGGGGTTGTGGTGCCTTTATTGTAAGTATTAGTACTTACTGAAGCTCTTTTGAGATGATATATTCATTCAAACTTCTAGTATTTCATTCTGAGCGGCTAATATCAGGTCTCTCGTTGATCTTGATATTCTTAAAACTTGTATGTTTCTTTAAGCCTCCTCTAAGGCAGAGCTTCTTTACGACCATAAATATATCGCATCGAATAATATTGGGTTGTCTTAGAATTTATAACTCCATCTTTTCAGACTTATACATCATTTAAAGCAAAATATCTTGAAAATTACATTGAATCAAAGAGAAAAAAAACAATTATTATTGAATTAAAATTTATAATGCGATAATTTTTTAACTAAGTTTTTAATTTATAATCAATTTATTTTTGATTTTCTTTTTTATTCATGAAGTTATTTATTTTCGCCTCAGTCAGAAATATTTTTTTTTCCCAATCAAAATCGACTTAACGACAGTCCTTAACGATTCCTTATCTCAGAAGGAAGGGAATCGTTATCTTATCTCACGGTACCACATGAATACAGTTCTTGATTTACTTAAGTGACCTATTGGAAAAAAAAGGAGACGCATTGCTACAAGAGTAAATGCGCAAAGCCGAGTAGAAGCAGCCGGTACAAAGGGGATTTTATAGTTCTCGAAGGGGAAAGTTTTCTTATAAAGATAGTGATAAAGAAAATTCTCCGAAGTAACCTTGCTTTTTTTCCAGCTTTTCGGCTCAGCTGAAAGGAATAAAAGCACTTATTGATGGATTTGACATTTCCATGCAAACTAAATAAATAAGATTAAATTTATGCACTGAGAAAGATGGGGGGTGCTGCAAGTTCCGCAGAGTCTCACGACGAGCCTCCCTGGATAAAAAAGATTCATTAATATTTGATACCATAGGTGACGCGTAATACGCGCACGGCGTTGCCCGTGGAATCAGGACTTCAAAAAAGTGGGTGGAAAAAAATGCCCACAATGGCAGGAAAAAGTTTCGAAAACAAAATCAAAACAAAAAATACATATTATTGATATTCCCGCTTATTTTTCTTTGCGAATGACGTCACCTGCCACGAAGAAGGTCACGTTGCAACAATGCATTGTGGGATGGTCCGGAGAAGCTCTCGCTGTTAAATCTCGCTACGAAAAAACTGTTTAAACCGACCAGGGAAAAATTAATTTTTAAAAAACGAAAAAAGATATTTTAACAGTTCTTGTTTTAAATCCGACATAAACGTTCCATTTATAGTCTGAAAAAAAAAATGAAAATTATAAAGATGTCAGAACGTCAGATGCGATAATTTAAAAAAATCTTTTTTAAAAATTACCATAAAAGTGACTATTTTTCAAAAATTTCTCAAAATTCAGTAAATTACGTTAGACGTACGAAATAAACTTCATTAGAACGGAAATCGTTTGTTCTTTCCGATGGTGTAACTGTTTTTTTCCGTACAATTATTCGAAGCCATGCTATTGAGAAATGAGTGCGAAAAATCACCCCAAAAGACACAAAATATTAAATAAAAAAATTTCTAGATTAAATTTCAAAATTCCGGCTTCGAGGTGCATTCAGTCACCATTACGACTACGTGTATGCCAAATTTCATGGCTGTAAGTGCGATAGATTCGTCTGGACATCGCAGACAAACACACACACACAAACATTGCCTTTTATAAGTATAGACTTGAAGCCATAATAAAGCAAATATTCCTCTAAAAATACTAAGTTAAACTCAATCTAATACTGCATCTCCTATTTACTATATTTCAACCGGATTTGTATAAATATTTTTAAATGAATGTAAAAAAAAAAGTTTTAAAAATCAGTTTTGAACTTAATTTTAAAATAAATTAATTAATAATTAATTAATTAAAAACCGTAACTGTTTAATTAAAATTTCTTATTTAAATATTTTTCCATTTTTATAAGTACTTGCAGTCATACAGATCTAAAATGTTCGCACTTTGACTCAAAAATGCAATTAAATTATTTTATTAATAAATTATTAAATCATTCGTAATTAACTTTAGGAATTCAAAAATGTAGGTGGTGCAAATATGCAGCGCTTCGCAGTGTAGCATACATCTAAATGAAATATATATTTCATCATGAAGTTATGTCTCTGAAGCATTCTATTTAAGTTGAATGAATGCAAATGTTTAGCCTTGACAGGCTTTCTGTTCGGGTTAATCAACAAATTAAATGAGAAGATCACCAAGAGTTGATCTTTTCATTTAGTTTTTTGGTTCAACTTGAACAAAATTCTTGTTATCTGTCGCCAGTAATCATAGAAAGAGTAACTTAAATTAGAGTAATTATATTTTATAGACAGAGATTTTTAAAATTAAACTATGGAATTTTACTAAAACTTTTGCTTCTATTAATATTTTATCAGCACCTCGAAAATACCTACTGAGGGCTACGAGTTTGATATGTTTAAGCTAGATGAGTGTCAGCTAGAGCTTCTCCGTATAATGGGATTGACGTTTAAACGGATAGTCTGCTGCAGCTGACATCAATACACGTTTAAGCATGGAAGCAATGTCTATCGTATAATAAATTCTCATTTAAAGTCATATGTGACTGTCATTTTATCGATTTTCTTTCACTGCGTTTATTTAACAACTAGCCGCCTTTTGCGACCATCTGGTTCGTAGGAAGTATATGTTGATATGGAACAACACCCATCAGTCCACTTGAAGTAACGTATCCATTTATTATATGCTGATGAACAAAGATGATGATGGTGGTGAATTTACTACTGCTGAGTACAAGCTTGACTGCGCCATCTGGTGGTGATAGGATCAAATCCCACATACATTGTTTGTCTTTAATTTCTATTAAATGTTTTATGCGTAGTTTGATGTTCACGATTCCCTCAACAAAGCATTTTATTCATCAAATTGTGATAAACATTAAAGTCATGGTATTTTAATAGCCTTACACCTGTTCTGTTTATGGTATACATGAACCTTCCTAATGGAGTAAGTCCATTAGGAAGGCCCGTGAAGTCACAATGACACTGAAAATGTAACTGTCCGGGTCACCTACGTTCTAATTGAACGTTATCTTTCGAGGTACTGTAACTTCACTTTCTTACTCCTCCATTCAGTTCCATTATAAACTATACAGTAATAAACAGAATTTTTCTTACTTAACTTTCAACAATGGAATAACGCGATTAAATATTTGTAGAAACAAAAAAACGGCTCAATTTTTATTTCAACAATGGAAAAGTATTGCTTACTTGACAATACGTAAAAGAAACATTATTTACTACAAATGCTCATATTTCCCGTAATATTCAAATTTTTGAATTCAAATTTTAATATAATGTTTCTTTTACGTATTGTCAAGTATCCTGTAAGTTTCGTACAATTCTAAAGAAAACTCTGCATGTTATAATAAGAAAACATGCGGAATTTGAAATTTTCTATTTAATACCGATTTTACTTATACTCTAATGAATATTTTTATTGTCTCACTTTGCGTCCTAGTAATACTCCTCAAGCTCTTTAAAATGACACCAGAATCAACCTCCTAGCTAAACGCGTTTCCATGCTACACTTATTTATAACCTTACATAAAGCTAATTCATAACAATCACGCGCATGCGCCTACACTGGTACGATGACGTCACATGCAAAAACAAATATTATGCTACAAACTCTTACAGATATGATCTATCCGTTGCGGGGTCAACCATTCTTTTCGCATTATTAGTCTCGTACAGGTTTGCCATAGAAATTTTCATTCGGCCTGAAATTCATTTTTGGCCTTTTTTGGCTTTATTTTTCCTTATGACTTTTAGAACGATTCTTAATATATAATTTTACTGTTTTTCTAATAAATTTTTTATATGACACTTTTCAAATGGCCCACAGTGAGCTATCAAACGATGTCGTTCCAGGATAAGAAAAGTTTCTGTCCCCTTTCTTTATAGAGGTATTAATCAGAATGCCTCTAGCGGAAGCTATGATTGTCTCTGCACGAGATATAAGAACCACTTTCTCTGTTTTTATTCGTTTCTGTTCATGGTTGAATTCTTTTAAGAAAAGTTCGACACAAAAGAGTAAAATATTATTATTTGAGGGAGAGCAGAGAGGAATGGAAAGAGGACATCAGATTACAGATGTTTTAAAAGAAAATGTATTTATGTCTATAACTTCGTTTCAAAAGTTTTCAAAATACCGTTTTTGAAAACTTTTGTTATTAAATTGCTGGAGCATATTGTATTTGGTTGTCAGCTATTTAAATAACATCGGAACTAAGTGAAGTACATTTTTGGTATTTTTATCTCTCTTTGGAAACTCAGACATCTACTATGAATCTGAAATCAGTTTTTTTTTATATTAATGGATTTTTTTTACTGTTAGTCATTTACTTTAAGTATGAAAGAACTTTTCATTTATTATAATCACACTGAAAAATAATATAGAACGTTTTTGTTAACAGGAGTTGATATATTTGGCTCGAGCATTTCATTCTGGACCGGCAAGAATATTTTTTTTTTTTTTTTTTGCAAAGTCACGCATGTTACAGGTTTAAAAAAATTTTCCACTTAAATTTTAGTTTAATAGAACAGTATTATACATATGGAAATCTAGTGTGATTCCTTTTCATGAAGGATAATCATTTTCTAATAAAAATAAGGAGGAAATTTGCGCTTTAATGAATTTTTCAAATTTTGCTTTATTTTAAAGACGGTTTGGCCTTATTTTGCTATTTTGATCTGGCAACCCTGGTCTCGTATTAGCGATTCAAATCTGACGGTATTTTTCACACAAGAAAGTTCGACTGACTATCACTGTAACGAGCGGAGAGACGTTTTCACGTCAAAATATTTTTAAACAATTTCTAAATTTAGGAAAAAACCCTGCACACCAATTAAATTGATATCATTTAAAAGATAATTTTTTTTGAAATTTAAGATGGCGCAAAAATTATTTTTGTGGTATAGTACTCGAAAAAAATTCGTTTAAATTTTAATTAATTAAAATTCTTATTTGAATTTAAAAATGTTTCTCCGAGAGGCACATTCTCACCCACCAAAGTATATCTGTGTCAAATTTGGTAATCTCTAGGTCCAACGGTTTGTTCTATAAAGAGTCAACAGACATGCTTTCGCTTTTATTATTATCAGACGGGAAATTCCTTTTTCGTCTGGTATTCGATAAAAATAATCATAAGACCTTGAAGTTTCAGTATAAAAAAAATTTAAACCACACCAGTCAGCTATAATTTTCTCCCATCTTTCCCTGGAGTCAAATCTGTAATCCAGCCAAAAAACGAAAATTTTTTGGCACCTCCTGTTCTAGAACAAATAACAGAAATTCTTGACGACTTCTTTTAAGAGTTAGTCATTCTACATAGCAGACGTTTTGAGTTTTGAACCAAACAAGAAAAAGAACTTTCGTAACTCCATCATGCCAAGAATGTTATTTAAATTACTATTAGGTAAAAAAAAACACCTTTTAAATTAATGTTTTCAGAATAATAAAGACAAGCGTATTCTCATCATTTCAAGCTTTAAAATTTTAATAATAATGAAGAAAACCATTTAAAGTGTCATTGTTTTGATTTTCAATCTCATCTCTGTTCTTCATACTAATAACAAATCTTTATACCGGAGGTAAAGGTCACCATGTCACAAAAATGAAATTTTACAGAAGAGCAGTTAAAAAACAATTTTAAACTGTTTTTTGTATAGTGAATATATCTATGACTTAAAGAAATAGAATTTAATGCCCTATACATCTATGTAATGTAGGCAAAGTATATACAGCAAACTAATAACGTTATTACAATACTGCAAAAAACGGACACGTTGATGTCTTTTACATCCGGCATACAGATATGATAAAAGAACAGAATTATGGCCTAGTCATTATTTTGTCCCAGCTTCAAAAATATAAAAAATCGCATTAGAGAAATTCGAAATTACTCGTGCTGACTGATTCAGGTCACTAAGGTGATTTTTTAGAATTCCTTTTAACAAAACATTTGCGTACAATGCGAATTCCCCACCACAAGATAGCTGAAAATTCCAGAAACAAAGTTTCCGAATCAAGCATGACCATATCAAAAGAAGAAAGGCAACAACATCCTTACATCAGCAGGAAAGGAGTGTCCATTTTGGTCCAAAATTAGACTGAATGACCATCCGATCACCCTTATCTATTACTTCAGATCAGATACATAGTTTCTGTAAATGCCTTTGGTATTTTATCACAGAAATTTACACAAATACAACGTGGTGTAAAGTGAAGTATTCCTGAGTAATATAGAGAAAATATTTCTGTATAATATCATTCCCATAGTATGGCCCGTTTTGTGTTTAGTTTAGTCATATCAATAGAGCATTCGAGTAGAAGTTTTGAAGCAATCAGTGTTGTAGTGGCAAATTTTCCAGTGGGAGAACGCTAAAAATTCCAACATTTTATGTACATTTTTTTTTTTTGAAAATAGCATGTAGAAGTGTTATAGAAACTTTTGTTTCTAACTGCATTTGGTTTAAAATTCTCTAAATTATAACCACTTTAAAGTAAGGCTTAAATTCATAACATAATTTAATGCTGAATAAAAAAACAGTTATTTCAAAATACAAACACCACACATATGTATTCATTTTTATTCCATTTAAACTTTAACGATATAGTTACAAAAATTCAAACAAAAATGTTTTCATTCACGACGTCATCAATGTTTTCTGCAGGCTTTTGCTCTTCTCGTTCTTGTATCATCTGCTGAACGGTGTTTTCGAAGCCATGTCCTTACGTACGGTTCTGGCTTCCATTTTCGGATGTTCGGACAGTTAAGCTTGATGAACATTAGGGATGAAACATTTGAAGTCGATAATCTTGTTCTTGTTGGTGTAACGATAATGTCCATGTGGCTAAAACCACGCTCACATTCTGCAAAATTATTACCTTCTTTTGTAGCGGTTTCGAGTAAACATTCTCAACAATAATCCTACTCCCTTTCTCACTGTAAATAAAACTTTCCCATTCAATTCCAAGTCGTGAATGCCTCTCTTTGATGGATTGGTAACGATAACATCTCAGATTACCAACTGCATACGACGTGGCGAGTGTTTTGTGGGTGGCACCAGACACCATGGCACCCCATATGAAGACTAGAGGCCTTTATGACGACAAACGGGACAAAACGAGAGGGGGTCGAGCAAATTGACCCCCTCCAGGGTATTTCTTCATCATCATATGTAGTTCTTTTGAATTTACGCAGTTATCTGGGACTGAAAAGGGTTATTGAGGATATGGATCCTTGGCGGATGGCTTTGGTATTTCGTGTCAAATATGCCTGCTGCAGTGCAGCAGCAGCAAGAAACGATACTGCACTCAGAACTTTTACTTTTTAACCAATTTTAAAAGAACAAAAAAAATTCAGTGCATGAAAATTTTACAGTTAATAAAAAACTGCAAAATTGAAGAAAAAGGGATTTTATAGAAAAAGCAGTGGGGGTACGCCGATCCCCCACATACCCCCTCCATTACACCCCAGGAAACAATACCTCGTAATGTAGATTAGAGCATAAAGATAATTAAATAAATTAAATTAGGAATTAAAACAAATTTAAAAATAAATTTAAACATACCCTACAAAATTTAAACAATGTTTAAGTAGCGTGCAATATGCCGCTGCATACAACAAACAAAGGAAGTCAATGATTATTCAAAGAAAGTAAAAAAAAAAAACCAAGAAATATACTCCGAGAGAATCGAATTAAGCAAACAAGGAATCCATTCTGGTCCACTTTTTCAAGGGCTATAGACTAAATTCGAAATGGATTCAAATTATTTGGAAAATTTTTCTATAAGAAGCTTGTCTTAAGTCTAACAGCAGCCTCTCATAGCCCGAAATTTCCCCAAAACAAAGACGAACAGGATAATTAGAAACAACAAAAGAATTTTTAAAAACAATAAACAAACTTGAAACCGCTAACAAGATTGATTAAAAAACATCAGCCATCGGGTAGAAATGCCTTCATAGAAATATCAGTAAAAGAAGAAAAAAATCAAATTTACTCCATCCTTGCAAAGAATTAAAATGTCTATACTTTAATCACAAACAAAGAAATATCCCGCCCTAATAATGAACATTCATAATGAAACCAACCAAAACTCTGACGTCATCTATTATTCGAAAAGAAAAACAGGATGTGCAGGGAACTCAATAATGTAGAATAAAAAAGCCTTCAGTTTCAATCAAAACCTCAACAAATGAAAAGAAAAGGTAAAAGAAAAAAAATAATTAGAAAAAATAGTAGTAACCCAATAATTTTTTTAATTTAATTTCATTTTAATATATAAGTTAATATTTATATTCAAGACTACTTTCAAGAATAAGATATTCAACGCCGTAGATATTATAAGGGAAGTTGTTACAGTACAAATTTTTTAGAAAATTATTGGCAGCCACTTAAAATTCATTTCTATTATTGCATATTTTTTAATTCTGTTAACTTGACTAAAAATTACATTTCTAAAGACCCTAGAATCTAGATACGAATGATAATCACAAAGATTTTTACAAGTGAAATTAAAATCAGCTCTCTTGTCAAACAAGCCAAGTAAGGTTTTTTGTTCAGAAATTTCAATATCTAAAAAGGTACCTTTATTTTGATTTAAGTTTGTTTTATTTAACTTAAGTTCTTTTGGATAACAATTAAATCTAAGTTGTCTAATTTAAGAATTGTCCAATTTAAGACCTAATGAAATCCAGGTTGTCAGAATTTAAAATAAGCAGATCATCAATAAATCTGTAACAGTAAATTAAATTATTTCTAATGATTTTATTCTCAAAAAATGGAAGAAGAAATTTGCCAGTGCACTGGAGGATGTAACACCCATTGGAATGCCTGAAATCTGTTTATAATAGTGCATACCATTAAAAAGGTAATTTTCTTTAATGCTGAAATTACATAGTTCGAACCAGTCAGTTTTTTCTATAATAGAATTTTTAAGAAATTCATTGAACATAAAAAGGCAAACTTCCATTAATTTATCATGCGAGCAGATCAGTGTAAAGATTTTCGAAGTCAAAGGTATTTAAATTGCAAATTTTGTTACTATTCAGGAAGTCCAAAACTTCAGCGTTATTGATAATAATGAAGTTATCTTCTTTCTTAATTTCATTTAATATAATATTCAAAAATTTGAAGAAATGTTTACCAATAAAATAATTATAACATCCAATACCACACGTAACAAATCTAAAGCCAGTAGGATTCTTATGAAATTTAACATTTGGAAAAAGATAATTTTGGTCTAAAATTTGGCGCTGATCTACAAATTTGGTATAAAGACCATATACTACAATTCATCTATCTAGCTTGTTGTACTTGTGAGTCACCCCGTTCGCATACACAGGAATAGACATACCAACTGACACTCAACCCGATGATGGATTTGGTCCAAAATTTGATACATATCTACAATTCTGGTAATAAAATTGAATACCAAATTTTATTCATGTAGCTCTTTGTGGTTTTGAATAATCGCGTTCATATACATGCGTACAGACAGACGGACTTACTGTTGAAGAATTTCGTTCAACATTTTGCAGAGATCTATAGTTTTGGTGTGAAAACCACAAACCAAATTTCATATTTCTAGATTATTGCGTTTTTAAGTTATGGTGTTCACAGGCAGATAGACAGATATTTTTCCAAACATGGGAATTTTTCGGATTCAGGAAGGTCTAAAACATTGAGAAGCGTCAATATCTCACGATCTAATTTTTTCGCGATTACAATACTTTCTCTTTGAATTCTAAGAATAAGATAATTAAAAAAAATGGTCGTGAAAACGCCAAATCTTGATGAGATTTAATAATATCGGGAAGATGGAGAGGGGAATTAAACGAAAAAAGAAAACTTTGGTAAATTACCTGCATTATTTAAGTAGAGGCATTTGAATGTTTATCGTAACTGTAAGTATCTAGTGCACTCTTACATCTTTTTCAATTCATAATTAATATGATTCACGGCTGTAATTGAATTATTATTATAAACAATGACTGGGCTAAATTCACACTAGGGACTATTTCGTTATCTTCTGTCGTTAATTTTGCAACAGTTTTTGTATCATTCGCTTCTCCATGTTTTGAATTGCACAAACCACCCATATTGAGCTTTCTTATGTATCTTAGTTTTTCTCTTATGTGCTCTGATTAGGGATATTATAATCCTAGCCACCCGATATGTCATAAACACCATATACTGTTTAGCAACGGATTAGGAAACACTCCGCTCTTTTGCGCATGCGCCAGGCTGAGTTATTTCATCAAAATAGGGGGAAAGTGAAGAATGGAAGGGTGATGTTTACATTTTACTGAGCGTGATCTAACAAAGAACTTCGGAAATGCGCTCATATGACTCATTGCCTGACACCTCTTTCCGGTGTAAAATTGTCCAAAAGTGGTAGTCTCGGAACCCGTTGCTGTACAGTGTGATTCAAGACACATAAAGAATATGGCGTTACTTCAACTTTCAGATTACACAAATTCAGGACCAGATTGAACTCTGTAGGGGCGCTTAGGCAAAGCAAATTTCGGGACCCCCTTTCCCCTCCCCAAACTTTCAAAACCAGATATTTTTTATTAAGTTTAATTTAACCCGGGAGGACGCGCGATACGAAGAGTAACGCGAAGACACGCAAGGGGGTGTACGACACCCAAATTCGTTATTTCGATATTTAAGCAAAACTAGCAGCATTTTTATGCTATATCTGTTCCAAATGATTCATTCAAACAGTTCTAGTTATACAAGAACAAATTTTCAGACGAAAAATTTAGTAAATAATGCATTATATCATTCAGCGCATTGCGAACACATAAGAAAAGAATATTTCTTACATACATGTTTTCAACATTTTTTTATAGTAAAGAATCATCAATATAAAAATCATTATACAATTTTATGACAAAATACGGCTTCTAATTTTCTTAGGTACACAGAAAGCAGTTTTAGAAATCCAAATAAGAATTCTGATGGGCTTTATCATTAGATCCAATAAATTTAGGGTGTGATACACTTTTATTTTTCAGAATAGGTTCTACAATTTTAAGTTCTTCGTCTAATAGTTTTTGTGAAAGCGGATACGACATGTACCAGCTGACAACAGTTGCATTACGTCCAGAATTATATAACTTTTCCATCAATCTCTTGACATTTACACTTACACTACTGTCCAGTTTAAAAGTCTTCTACCTCCAAAAATCTTATTTTAGAAATATAGAATCAACTTGTTTCCTCATTAAAACCTAAATAGCGAGAAAACAGTATTTTCCTGTTCCTAAAACGACCACTTTAGCCGCCATTATCCGGCTAGCTCACAGGAAGTGAAAATGACGGTTAAAATAACGTTGGGCAAAGTTGAATTAAATGAAATTTATTTCTTCACACACCTTCCACATAGAATTATTCTGGGTTAACTAATATTACATATACGTTAACGATTATTACTAATATATACATATAAACAACTCGCTAAGCATGGCGAGATTTGTTCGTTCCGTGAGAGGAAAACCAGACAGCCTTCTCGCACCAAGGCTCAAGTCACACTGTCTCTCGTTCTTGTACGGAAAGTCAAAGGTCTTTGCAGCACCATCCACCGGCAGGAGGGCGAGACAAAATGTCATTGTCACACCACTCAATTGAACAAGAAAGCTGACGCGAGGACGCTCTAGGGCGTGTTTCCAATAAAAAATATATATAAATTCTTGAAACACGTTCCGTCAGTTGAATCTGACCTTAAAGGCAGATAGCATGAATTTGTCTCATTTCAACTAAAGAGAAGTCAGTATTTTTCAAATTTTACGTGGTGTGGGGTGCCGGACACCCCCTTGCGTGTCCTAGAGGGTTAAAATCTATATAAGCAGCTTTTAAACAACAAATATTACAACGAAATAACGAGGGTCACATTCAATTCCCAATCAAAATTGATGGTCACATTCTAAACAGATGATTCTAGTATATTGCGTATAATTTTTTTTTTTAAATTTAAAACTAGTTTTAAACAAAATGGTAAAATTAATTTGAAAACTTTTTTTGATTTTTCTAAATACTTTTTAATAATATTTCTAAATAACTTTTTTGAAAATTCTAAATACTCATGTAAAGTTTGCATTGCTGTTTACCTCTAAGTCATTCAGCCAACTACCGAAAACAAAAGACCACATTGATCTGCAAGCGAATTTGAAAACATGAAAAATTATAAATGTAATGTTTTGTAATTTAAACGGGTACTTGATTTTAATTTGAATACGTTCTAATAAATGCCCCTCGTAAATCAAATGATAGCACAAAATTCCTGAAAATCCAGCAAAAAAGAAAATTTCTAAACCTCACCCTCCCCCAAAGTTGCAGAGTCCCTAGGCAATATGCCAACGCTGTCTATTTGATAATCCGGCCCTACACAAATTGTATTAATTTTGTAATTCTTATGTAACGTGATTATGTAATTTAAAATTTGTATATATTCAGTGGCGTAGCTAAAGGCGGGCAGCGGGGCGATCACTTCGAAGGGGACAGCAAAATCAGACACGCCGGAAACAATTCTATAACGAAGAAGAGCAGTGGTCCTAGCTCAATCATTGTATACATAAAAAAATAACGCTTTTTAATTCGTATTTTATGTCTTTTGTCAGTAAATTGCCGGTATGTGAAAAAAAAGACTGATGGTTCACGGGCGATTTCGCAACTTATCTATAGAAATCGAGGGCATCAAGCGATGAATTATGTAACTAATAAAATATTTTTTCCTTGACTTTTTTACGTATATGTTCCCTATGTAATTTGTAAGGGAAGGGTGGCATGTTGCAAGTTCGCCCAAGATGGCAAAAGCTCAGCTACGCCACTGTATATATTATGTATTTAACCAGCAGGAATATTCTACCTCGATCTTCTCGTACTCTCGTATAATCACAAAGAATCACCCCGCCCTGCCTTAGCATCCGGGTTTGCCTGAAAAACCGGCAGCCACAACGGAACGTCGGACACTGTGGCCCCCGCATAATAGCCCCATTACGAAAGGCTCATGCGACGACCCCACGTTTCACCGGGGTACGACCCGTCTTCGGAGATGGGCCCTAAAAGCCACACCACCATTAATATACCCACAGGGAGACGAGTTCCTGCTTACTTATCCGGCAGCAACTCATCCGTGTACTCGCGGTATCCGCCTGTGGGGACGTACTCTCGTATAAAGCTAAACACAATACGATATGTTTTGTGTTTATCTTCATAATATAGTGAGGCGAATCGAGTATGCATTTTGGACCTTTTCCATTTGCACGACCTAATCTAAAATTTGATACAGATCTGCAATTTTGGCGCCAAGACCACAAACTGAATTTCATTTTCCTAGCTCGTTGTGTTTTTGAGTTATCATGTTCACATACAGACGGGCATGCAAACAAACAGATAGTCTGACCTGTGACGGGTGTAGTCCAAAATTAAACACAAATCTGCAATTTTGGTATAAAGATAATGTACGAAAATTCACCCATCTAGCTCGTTTCGTTTTTGAAGTTTTAATTGCACATACACATGAATAGACTGATCAACCGCTGACGTATCTGGCTTAAAATTTGATCCAAATCTAGTAATAAAATTATGCGCCAAATTTCATTTATTTAGATGGTGGCGGGTTTTTTTTATTATTATTATTATTATTTTATTATTTTGAGTTATTAGGTTCCCATACACACAATAGACAAGGACTTCCTGTAGACGGATATTATCTTAAATTTGATAGAAATATGCTATTTTGGTGTAAAGACCAAATTTCATTTGTCTGGCCTGTTGCATTTTTATGTTATCGTGCTCACAGACAGACATATTTCAGTTTTCTGAATAGGTACTTTTTTGACGACCTTGGACGAACGGTGACATTATGTGTCGCCGTCCTTGTCATTTTGGACGCCTTTAGAGGGGGAGGGGAGTTATTAAAGCCAGTAGAAAACATCTGCTTGCATGGCATGTAGGCACAATCATTTTTGATCGCATGTGATATTCTTAAATGGAACCACCCGAGGTAGCAAAGGGGAGATCATTCCTCGTGAAAATGTATCATAGGTTATGAATTTTTTATATATATAAATATGCCCAAAGAAAACTTCGCTCTGCCAAAGCACCCGGGTGAAAAACTGACTACTGTCCTAGCGCCACGAGAAAAACCCTGAACAGTGTTGCCTCAAGTACAAGAGTCGAAGAAAGGAGGGAAACTTATATAAAATCAACCGCAACATTTGGCAAACAAAGGGCACTTCGTTAGGCGAAGAATTCGTTTTCGACCAAAGTAAAAAGCGAAATGAGACTTCCGCCGGTTCTATCTGCGCTGAAAGAAAGAAAGCCTTTTCCTTGCAACCCGAAACGCAGTGAAATATCCCGTTTCCATAACGACTGCCACGGGCAGTCTGGTGTCTGGGGTTTTTCTCGTGGCGGTAAGACAGTAACCAGCCGCCGCAACAATTAACATGAGCACTGTGGCCGGACGCATTATAGCCCCCATTACGAACAGCTCATGCTACGACGCCCCCCCCCCATTACAGATACGTTCCACCATCGTAAATGGGCCAAACGAACCACGCAATCATTGTACCTACCTTGAAAGTGAGACCCCGCTTACCTATCCGGCGGCTTCTCATCTCCGCATTTTATATAAATATACTTGACAATTAAGTTTTGATGGATTTATACCCCGATCGTATAAAGCAAAATTTTAAAACGCGTACAAGACATAAACTGTTAATCGTAAATTATCTTTTGCTTTAATTCCCCTATTAAATTATAGATTATTGTGTTACATCAGGATCGTGCTTCATATTTCATGTTTAATCATCCTTCTCGTAGACTAAATAGAATCATCCCTTCTCTTATAAGTTTTGAAATAGAAACTCCTATTATTTGTAGTTATTCAAAAAAAAAAATCCTGCCTTTCGATAATTCTATTCGTTTCTTCATCGTACCCAGTGGCGGTGAGTCGGGGGGGGGGGGCGGGTCACCCCTTACTTTTCGCAGGAAAAATTAAATTTCAATTTTACTTTAGCAACCTAAAATCTAGGAAATATGAAATAAAAATATAGTGTCCGAGAAGGCTAGCTAATATTGTAGCTAGGTTCTTAAATTTTGTTGTCTACCCCTTTATTTTAACTGTCAATCAATTTTTGCCCTCCCCCTACTTATTACTCCTAATCACCGTTACTAATCGTGCCAAACAACTGCATCGATTTTCAAATTCATATTAAAGCAGATAATTTATTTGATATTTCATGCGAAATTAATTCAAGATTATTGCAAACCACACAGTATCTTATACATAAAATAAAAAGGTAAATAATAAGTCAACCCTATTAGCACAAGATATTTTACGATATCTTCATGATGCTATTGCGATATTCTGAATGTCGCACAATATCGCAAAGATATGGCCCTATTAGCACAAGATTGTAGAGCATCTTGTGCTAATAGGGCCATATAGTTTATTTCAAACTTTGTCTGATTCGATTCATGTGCAGACCTATAATTACTGTTGAAGTTAAAATATTATCAGATAGGTATCAATTCAACTTATAAACCGATGACTTTCGCACTGCGCACGTATACAGTAAACAATAACCGAAAAGAAAGTGAGTGTACATTCATCATAATTGTTTAAGATCTTCCATTTTAAAGGCGAATCAAGAATATATAGAATCATGAAGCCGTATTTACTAACACTGAGAGCTGCAGATTATTTACTCCATAATCCTTATACTATTACACTTATGTAAAATTAAAACTCCGCGTTGTAATTTCCCATTCTCTTTTCTTTTTTTTTATAATACTTATTTTACAACAGCTAATTTTACGATTTTACTATATTAATGTGGCACTTCCAATTTGCTATATAGCTGTATTTTCCACTTTTACCCCAACACAATAGCAAGGTCCAGAGGTTAAGAACCCTGAGTTCAAGCACTCCGTTAATCCACAGCACCATCGCCATCCTGCTACTGCACGGACAAACAGACAGACTCCTTTTTATCGAATTTCTTCTACAATTTGATTGAAATCTACATTTTTGGTGCAAGGAACCCATACCAAATTTCATTCGTATAGCTTTATCCATTATTGAGTTATATTCACAGAAAGACAAGATATAAATTCTAAAAAATTGTTCTTTAACCCTTTAACAAGGAAACGGCTTTCCTTGCCTTTAAATGATAAACACCTGGTCGTCCGACACCGCCCGAACCATCATTATAGAGTTAAGACTCGAGGAAGTCTAAAATGTTGGCATTCATCGACATAAATCGTCTCTACGGCAGTTGACAAATTTCAGTCCAGCGATGAAACATTTGTGAAAAGAAATCGGATATCATTTCAGAAATCATAATAAGGGAAGCAAATATGCTACTATGTACTGAATAATATGCATGGGAAAAAAACAGTCACAAAAATTCCAAAAATAGTCATTGTAACGAAGCTATCATACGTATGTGAAGCTGTAATATTCCGAAGTGCCCACACTTAACAAGAGAACGAAAATATAATTTACGATTTAAAAAAATTTTTAAATTATTTTCATTGAAAGGAAAGCAATTTTACCTTCATTTTAGTTAAAATTTCGATTCTAGTATAAAAATTATTTAGGTTAATTTTGTAATTCCATTCCAATTATGCAAATATATGCCATGAAAATGTTATAATAGGATAATTTTCTTCCACATACAGTGGCTCCCATAAGTGTTCGTACACTTACGATTTTCTATGAAATAGTGCTCTATCCATTAATTAAAATTAATATTTCAGAATAGGTATTTAATAATAAGATCTATAATCTATTCTTAACGAAACTACTTGAAATATTTTAAAAACATAGTACAAATTTATTTTTAAGAAATCAATCATCAAAAAGTAACAAAACATTTATCTCACAAAGGTCTTCGTACACTGAAATATTTTCGGATAAAATCATAATTTAAATTATAGTATGTCGCTTTGTTTTTATTTTTGCATTGCGGTGGCATTTAAAAAATCGTTTGGCTTTAATTTTTGTTTGCTTACACCGTAATATTCTATTTATTATTTAAAAATGATTCATAGTCGTAAAGAAACAATCAGCATTTGAAAATTTATTATTTTTCATCATAGTAGTGGTAAATCAGTTCGGAATATCGCTAAATTAGTTAATTTATCCCATTCTACAGTGAAATATGTGATAAAACGATTTAAAGAAGAAAATCTGATCGAAAACACGGTAAGAGAAGGTCGACCGGCAAAGTTAACAAAACATGATTAGAGATTTATAATTAGAAAATTTGTGAAAAATCCACGTTTGAGTGCTTTAAAAGTTTCCACAGAATTTAATGAAAAATTTTCTTTTTCAATTTCACCTGAAACTGTTCGGCGAGTTCTCAGAGATGCTGGATTAAATGGGTGTTCCGCCAGTAGAAATTTTTTTGTTAGTGAGAAAAACAGGAAGCTTAGGCTTTCCTTCGCAAAATCAACGTTAAATAAACCGAAACGTATTAGAATAATGTCTTATTTGCAGATGAAAGCAAATTTAACATTTTTGGTTCCGATAGACATATAATGGTATGGAGAAGAAAAAAATAAGGAACTTAATCCCAAGAACTGGAGTGTCCTGTGTGTAGTGCTTGCATCAGACTAAATAATTTGGTATTTTTTATTTATGGCATAATGAACCATGCTCTTTGTTTAAATATTTTAAGAGACAATTTAAAATTATCAGCCCAAAATTTGGTATTGAAACAACTTTTTTTTTTTTTTATCAAGATAACAATCTAAACGGGCTCTCAACGTTCGCCTCTGGTGTCTATATAATTGTCCACAAAATTTGAAAATACACCTCAATCGACAAATTTAAACCCAATAAGAATATATTTGAGAGAACTGGAGTTAAGTACTGAAAACACGACATTAAACGAAAAGCGAACTAAAAACAGTAATGAAATGGAAGAACATTGATGCAGAAATTACAAAAAAACTAACGTGAAATCTATTCCCAAACGTTTAAAAGTGTTGTGGATGTAAAGGATATACTAATAAATATTAAAAGAAATTAGAATATTTACTAATATGTAGAGATTTTTTCAAGTGTGCGAAAACTTTTGTGAGATAAAGTTTTTGCTACTTTTTGATTATTGGTTTCTTAAAAATAAAGTTTTACTATGTTTTTAAAATATTTCATGTAGTTTTGTTAAGAATAGATTATAGATCTTATTATTAAATACCTATTCTGAAATATTAATTTTAATTATAATGGATAGAGCCCTATTGCATTGAAGATCGGAAGTGTACGAACACTTTTGGGAGCCACTGTATAAAAATGTGATCGCAAAATTTAATTATATTCATTGTGCTTTCCATCCCATGAAGTCTTTAAATATTTTGAACGATTCTTCTTTAAAGAAGGCCTTAATATGTTAGCTATTATGTAATTTTGTAACGAATTTAATAATTTAAACGTGTATGTCTGTGTGCAGTGGCGAATCCAGGATTCGGGTCTGCGGGGGGCCCCCCCCCGGAGGTCATAAAAATTTTGTATCGTCGTGACGAATGTGAAACCTCATGGCTTATATAAGCCAAAACACTTTAACTTTACAGGCTTTCCTCTCCTGACAATAAGAATAATAAAGAACACTACAATACTTTCGATAATTTAACAAAAAATACAATGAAATAGCTGGTCAAAAAATGTTTTCGACCGCGCCAACGCTACAAGTGCAAGTGGAATGACTAGAAAAGTAGGAAACTTTTCCAGCCTGTCAAGTCAGAAAGCAATGTTGACACGATTTTATTACTATTCTTTTAAAATGAAAATTGAGATCTGATTTTAAATTAAACCAAGAATTTTGGTTTAGCTCTGGGGGGGGGGGCTGCGGCCGATGGCTCCTCCCACCGGCTATATATCTGTGTTTGTAATTTTTTAAAAAATTAATTGTTTGAGTTAGAGAAAAAACTAGAAAATAA
Organism: Araneus ventricosus; assembly: GCA_013235015.1. NCBI lineage: Eukaryota > Metazoa > Arthropoda > Arachnida > Araneae > Araneidae > Araneus > Araneus ventricosus. The sequence continues at coordinate 14,084 of BGPR01016454.1, read as the reverse complement.
AGCAAGAATTATAAGATTTTTTTTTCTGAAGAAAAAGACTCTTTCTTCTTGTCCAATGGCTTTAATTTGTAACAACTTTTATAGAATTTTATGGCCAATTTAATACTTTAATTGTGTGTATAAGTTCAATGATTTATAACTAAATAAAAAAATTCTTAAATTAGAGCAAACTCAAGAAAATCTGTCTATGGACGTGTTTTCTGTTTTGCTTATTCGGGGTAATGTAGAACTTCCGCTATACCGCGACCGACTTCAGGTGTACTGCTTCGTCAATGGGAATCTTCAAAATTTAAATATTCTATTTGAAGATGTTAATTACTATTTAAAGTAGAGTTTTCAATGTTATGGCTTAAAGATACTTTGAAAATATTAAATTCGATGCTCCTATTACTGTAGAAAGCCTGCTTTTCTTCTTTTTTTTTTTTAACCACCATACGTAAGGTCACTTGCAGTTTGAATATGACGAGTTTTCTGGTTTGTTTACTTATATTAAACCTTGACTTTATCTGCGTCAATGTTGGACTTCCGCTTTGAAGATCCGTTCACTTAGCATTACACCGGAAATACATGTTACAGGCATTTAAACAAACCAGAAAGGTCCTCCATACATCTCAACTTCTCAGAAATTATGACGTATAATTTCTCATCTCAGTATTTATTGCTTAACTGAGCATGTCAGAATTTAGCAAGCGACACAATTATTACTTCTAATTTTTTTTTTATTAACTGTAATAACATCAAATTTAAGTTTGTCTGATCCTTCTGAATAAACTCATTTAGATTTTTGTGTGCGTAAAATAGTTTTTAAATATTACAAATGTATTTTTATAAGTTTAGGCATGCGCAGTGATGCATTAAATATTGTGGGAAAACTTTCGTCGAACCAACTTGTTCGTGTTGATATTTTCGAAGTATCCGATAGATAAGATATGTTAGTTTAGGTTTCCATTTTCAAATTTACTTCTTCATCTTCAGTAGCACTATCGATGTATGGACACTTAAGTCTGAATTTTTAGGCTTATTTGTTTGTTCCATTGAAGTGAGTCGTAAAAATATTTATATTAGTTTGCTATGTGATGTTTTAAAATTGTCGCTTGAAACTAAATTAAATGCTTAATGCTTATAACTTCAATAATAATTCTGAGATTAATTATTGAAGTTAAATGTGTAAAATAATTATATGTACTAAAATGTATTCAGAAATTTTCCTGATCTGATTTGGTTTTTAGGAAGATATATTTAAAATTGCATATGATAGGAAAGAAGAAAAGAATTAGGGGGGGGGGGGAAATTGCCATAAAAAGTTGGACATTTGTATTGTCATATCTTTATTGGAGAACACTAAAAGTATGACTTTGGTGTCTTGAATTGATGTTTTATGGGGGGAGGGGTAATTCTTTATAATTTTTATATGTGGAGTAATATTTTGATTGTAAAATGTAGTATAGTTTATGTAATGTGTATCAAAAAGTTGATTCAACTAGCATTGTGAAAAGTTGCTGAAAATATATAGCAATGTCTTTAATAACATGTTTATACTTCTAACAATATTTTCCTTCTCTGTTAAAAACAGCTACTCACCATTTTTAAAAATCATCCTTTCATTTTGTTAACCACACTAGGAAGCATTATTCCAAATAATTCCCTGATAAACATTTAGTATTTGTTATATAATGGTGATGAGTAACTGCATAAGAGAAATGGTATGAATGAAATTTTTACCAAGTTATCTTGACTTCACTGTCAATGCAGAAAGTTCTGTTTTTATTCTCAAAAGTTATTTATGTATTTTATCTACATGATTGCTACATCTATTAATTCATTTGTACTAAAATTATATTAAGAAAGAACAGAAAATGTGATTACATTAAGACATGACCTACAGAATAAGGATTATTAGACTATGGGTACCTATTCTATATATGTTTGCAACTTTGAAGAGTACTTGTTTTTGGGAAATTCTTTAAGGTTAAAATTGGTAACAGTTTATTTTGACAGCACATCAAAAGTTACAATATGCTGCTTTAAAAGTAAATGATGAAATCTTGTAACTAGCTATTTGGACATTTCTATGAAATTGCATAACTGCTAATTTAAATATTGAGTTTTATTATGTAGAATTTCAGTTAATGATGTATAAAACTAAACTGTATTCAAATGCATCAATCACTTTTAAATGCAGTACAAACATATATATGACTTTTTTAACTGAGTGCATACATGATGATACTTTACGTTAGGTAGATACATGATGTAGCTTTTCCCATATCATGCTGAAAATTATTGAAAATATTTACAAAAAATTACTTTCTTTATACATATTTTGTTCAGATTTAAAAAAAGAAACTATACTAATTGGAATGCTTTGCCATTTTATTAGTAACAAATGCTTTGTAAGCATGTTTCATTTTTTTACATTAATGCAAAACAGGGATTGATATTTTTTTACCCTTTTACTGAAAAGGGCAATAAGTGTAAAAATTTAACCCTTTAATGCCCCGTGTCCTATTTTTAGGACAGTTGCATTTCACGTCCGTAACTAAACTAAATGCATTCCTTTTTTTTTTTTTTCACAAGTCTATAGGTATTCCCAAACTCTTAAACAATTTTCAACATATCTATCACCAGTTAGCCAGATTTTGAAATCAAAATGCTGTCATTTTGAAATTTTTTGATTTTTCCTTTGATTATTTTTGAGGTAATGGAAGGAATTTGAAAATAATGTTTATTTTTTGTTATTTTACTACATTTTAAAAATCTTTAATATTTATCCAAAAAAAAGCTTTTAAAAATTATATTCTGTTTTTTCTCCAAATTTAATTTTACTTCACAGTTAAATTAATTAGTGAGCTAATGAGTCCTGCTATTAACACCCTGGATTCAGCATTGTCTTTAATCTTCTAAAACAACCCACTTCCTGTGAAAAGGATTCATTTGTGACATCTTATAGCTATAAGGGCATCACTACGAAGTTACACAACTGATTTAAATAAGTGTCTTACTTATGGTAGAATTTCAATTAATGATGTATAAAACTGATTTCTATTCATGTTGTATCAGGGCCTTTTTAACAGGATATAATGTTACATGATATAGCTTTCCTAATGCTATACCTATAGATATTGAAAATAGCTACAGAAAATGCCTTTCTTTTGGTATATTTTGTACTAATACTTAAAAAAAAAAATATAGTAATTGAAATGTTTTGCCATTTTATCTATAATAAATGCTTTGTTAGTATGTTTTTTTTTTTTTTTTACATAAATATAAACCTGGTATTAAGAATTTTACCTTCATAATCCTGTTGTAAACATCCTGGATTGATTACTATTTTTCCATCTGAGAAAAACCCACTTCCTTTGAAAAGGATTTATTCTAATTCTGGCAATAAGTTTTTTTTAATTAAATATTTTTATGCTAACTAATTTTTTCTTCTTTTAATTATTGCCTCTGATTGTTCTTCAGAAATTGCATCATCATGTCTTATAATAGTAATAGTAGGAATGGGAGCTACAAGCAATTTCATGGCTCTGAATCAATGCACAGACAATTCAGGAGTTGTCGGAAATCTTGATCATGTTGAAGGCGTGTTGAATTGCTCAGAGATCGCCATCAGCTGAAAGTGAAAGGGATTCTCTGCTACAGATTAGTATCTACAATCCCATAAAGATTGCGAAAATATAGTGAAGGTATGTTCAATAAATCAAGAATAATTTCATGTTTTGTATATAGGATATTTTTTTATAAGTCAACAAATCTCAATAGTAGAAGTTAAAATTAAAGTGAGCATTCAAATCTGTTGTTACAGGTGGAACTTAGAGTTGTTTTAAATTCAATTCTCAGTAACTGGATTTTTTTTTTCCAGTCCCTTGCATTTCCTATCAACATGATGTTAAAATATTGTCCTACTCAAGTTCCAATTTGTTTTGGTTAATTTAGTGAAATAAAATTGTGTGTGGGAGGGGTGCTTTTTTTCTGAATTGATTTTGTTTGTCAAATAAGTTCATTTTGCCCTATTTATCTGGTAATATATTCACAACAAATGTGACTTTTTTTTAAAGCTTTGCACACTAGATATGAATTGTACTGTTTATTTGGAATCTTATTGTACAGTTATACTTAAAATGTTGTACAGCTTTAATGAGTAAACTCAACTGGGTTGAAATGTACAAGTTGGAACACACTCTAATTAAAACGGCAAGTCACAAAGCAAGATGGATGAATCGAATAAACAAGCGTGCATGGTTGCAGTTAAGATTATTATTTAAAGTTTGCTATTCTTGAACCCATTTGTGTTTATGGTTTATGCGTTGCACTATCTCCTGTTTTAAATGTAGAATTTCAACAGAACTACTAGCTTTTCTAGGCTCATTGAATGTAAGGAATCTGTTTCTTTTAATTATTCTAATGAAGCAGGAGAAATTGTGTTTCAATGCCTGCGACATCGAAGTGGGCACCAGGCAAATTTTTTTAACATAAAAAAACATCGGTGGCAGCTTTCAGCAAAGCAGGATCCTAGTAGCTTCACTAGCTAGTGAATGTACTGAATCAGCTTTTTTAAATTACTCTAATGAAACAGCAAACTACTAACAGAAATGTTTTTCAAAACAAGTAATAGTAAAAAATTAAGATTTTCGCGTTCTAATATTTGCACTTGGGAGGCGCCTTAATGTATGAAAAAGAAAATGAACAAGTATCAGCTCATTAAAACCCGCAGGCAGGTGAGCAAATTCCAAAGTGAATTGCAAAATAGAAAAGCAACTAAAAAAATTCCATACAAGCGATTTTTATTATAAGGCAAGAAAAATTTCTCAATTATGTGATCGGAAAAATATATAATCACTAAACAAACCCAAGTTCTATTTGTCATTTTTTTTAGTAATTAAAATCATCCTAATTAAAATATATTTTATTATTTAATGTAAATATTTAATAAATATTTTTAAGTTTTATAAAAAATCAGCTGAGTAAAACAGCATAAAATGCTTGCCATAATGGCAATCTAGCGATGGGCTGCCAATGGAACTAATTTGCTTGATTCCTCAGGTTACCATATTGGTGATGAAATCTCATGTGTTCCAACTGGATACCACCGTCTTGTTTACCCAGTGGCAGAAACACCACGGCTAAATCGATGCGTCGCTAGATTTTGGACAAGCGTCTGCAGCTATTTTGTAATAAAGTTTATCATGTGCTCATAAAATAAATCCCATCTGAAAAATATCAAAATTATTAATCACTCTTTCTAAGAACTTTGCAATTATTATAAGACTCATTGCTAAAATATCAATCCTCACCTAATCACTCGCCCCCCCCCCTTTTTTCCCTATGCTTGAATGAGGCTTCCTAGCTTGACCAGTATTTCGATTTGACCAGCAAGTATACTAACTGCCTCATATCGGTATTAGTCACGCATTGTGTTTTCCTCCAGGTTTCATTCGATGCGTTTCAAGCGCGGACCTTTGGTTTCTGGAAATAACACGTGGTTTTTTACTTTGAGATGGCTGCTTATAAGATAAGAATGCTTGTTTTAGTTTGCAATCTACATGATTCTAAAAAACAAAACAACATTTTCATCTGCCTGAAAATAAACCTCAAAGTAGTCATTCTGACACAAATCAATCATTTTTCAAAACAAGATGGGAAAAAGAACAAATTCTGAAATTGATTAAGACGAGAACACAGTTCAAGCCAAGATTGCCCCGATTAAAAGCGCTCTAAGCATTAGTTAAAATATGGTCATTGTATACACACTTCAAATGCATCTACATAGTAAATGCAAAATTCATAAAATCAAAGTTTATCAAGAATTTTGAGAAGACAGCTCTGCTTCTTCCTTGTTTTAAATAAAAACAATGATACTATGAAATCTTATATGTATAATTAAGAACAATTTATCAATTTGCATACAAACCATTAAAATGCATATCAGGTATAAATGTGCTAAAAGTTTCAAAGTTTTTTGTTTAGTAAAAAAAGCATAGTTATGCATTTTTAAATTAAAAACATACAAGAAAGACTTTTTTTTGACATACTTAAATTTTTTTTTACAATAAACAGAGAGCACAAAATTTTTTAAATAACATCTAACATATTGAAGAATATTTCATTTATATGAGCTAGTGATGTATTGTTTTGAAAACTTCACCAAAAAACAGAAGACATAAGTGCTGTGTTTAAGCGGAAAGTAACAAATATAATTTTCTATAGGTATTTGTATGAATGCGATTAAAAGCAACCTGTGCTTCATTATTGTTAATTATCCCAAAGTAAAGTGTCTTCATATGCTTTTGTTTTATTAATTTATACAATTCTATATACAAATAATAAAAGATGCTATATGGTTTTTAATTTATGTTTGTCGTATTTTAGTAGTTGTAGGTTGATAAATATTTCAAAAAAAAGCAAAATACTTTAGTATAGCTCACCATTCTAGTGAACTTTTTTTAAGAGACCCAACCTCCGTTGCAGATTTATTGAAATATTCTGCCATGGGCTTATTTATTAAATATTTTTTTTAAATCAATAACTTTTTTTAAAAATGTAGCTATTATTATTTATTAAAAATTACTGAACATTAGATTGTATGTCTCAGTAATGTATCATTTATTAAAAACTATTAAATTAAAAATAAATCTTAATTGCCTCAAACCTTTTGGGTCCTTTATTTATCTCAAAAATTTTTCTCTCTTATATAATTGTTTCTGCATCAAAGTTTTATTGCTAGTGTTAGGTTTATGCTAAATACTTAAATTAAATGGTAATAGTTTATTTTTTATATCTGAATTAAGGAATGTTAAGATTATACTAATAACATCTAGCAAATCAATGAGAGTATATTAGACAGCTAGTGCCAAGTTTCTAACTTAACAAGTTCAAGTATAATACTTAGAAGTAACTGTGTAGGTTTCCAATACCCAAAGTTTTAGGGTAAGGCTTAAGAACATGGTGTCATCGCACAGCCATCCCAAAACGTCCAAACATCCACCATTTTGAGATAGTGATAAGGGTGGTAAGGTGCCATTGGAGGTTCGAAAAGATATCCATGATTACAAGATTTAGCAAAATTGCCACAAAATTTCCACTTTGTGTGACAAATGTTCTTCAATCTAGCCAGTTTTTTTTATATAATCAAGAACTGATTTTTTTTTTTTTTTTGTTTTCATAAAATAGATCTGTTTCTGATGTATGTGTCGTAAGTGCTGTGTATGTGTGGTGTCTGTTTGTTTTATAATTACATTAGTACTGTAAATTAAAGAGAATTCTATTTTCAAATTAGGCACTTACATGCATTTGGACAAACTCAAAATAAGCATTTTCAGATATCACTGTTTTCCTCAAAGCATGCCATAAAAAATTCAAATTCCCATTGTTCAAGATTAATTATTGCATTATAAACTAGACGTTATGCAGGATCGTGGTTTCAATTCTTTACATTAAGCTGCACAATTGATTACAGCTTACAATAGTGATTCTGAAAATTGATAGTTTGTTCCCAGTTTCAGTACTTTGTCAATGTACAAGTATTAGATTTTAAATCAAATCTCAAATTCTCTGATTAAATGTTTTTAAATAAATTCAAAATGAAATGAATGTAATAAATTATATAACTTTTGAGTAAAGTATTATTAGGTTTATTTGCGTTAAAAAAAAATAACTTGCTGCATAGAAGTAATTAAAAGCGATTTTATTCAATTCACTTATACAAAAGGAACTAATTGGCAAAATGTTGTTGTATAGCTGTTTTGTAAATCAGTAGAGAAAAAAAAATTCAATACTTTCTTGTTCCTAAATAAATTATTGTATTGTAAGCTTGTCTGTTCTGGAGTGGAATTGGCTCAATTGGCATCTAAACTATAAAGTATAGGGCAAAGTTTACAATGTATCAACCTAAAATCTATAAAATGGCAGTTGCCATATTATAACTGCATCCATTTAGAGCAAGCAAGTTATTATAACTTCTTGTGTATATAGTATAAAAAGAGAGGGTTTAATGCGTCAACAAATTCATTGATATTTTTATATGGATATTGTCGTTCAGGCAGCAAAGTCCGTCCAAAACTACAGTTTTGATTAGGAGCAGTTTAAACTTACTTGATTTTGAGTCTTTACTATAAATAGTAAAATAGTATTTTACAAGATTTCTAAATCCTATGGTTGACTGACACTTTAATAACAGGTTTCTATCCTGAAATAATTAGTACAAATTCAAATTGACTGTAGTAGTCTGTCAAAATTTTTTTGAGGACTTAGTGACTTTGAAGACTCCTTGAATAATTGAAAGTAAATTCTCTGTCTGTAACACAATAACTGAAAAATGCAGTAGCAGGATAGATGGAGATTTGCATATGGTCTTAACCCCACAATTGTAGATTTTTAAAAAAATTTGACTAAAGTCTCTCTGTCCTTCCACATGGATGTGAGCATGATAATTACCTGAATGGGTGAAATTTAACATTGTTTTATAACCAGAAATGAGATGTATATCAAATTTTGGACCAAGTCCGTCAAAGGTTGGATGTCTGTTAGTTTGTCTATTTATAAGTCTGTGAACACAGTAGCTCAAAAGTGTGTAGAACTAGATAAATGAAATTTGGAATATGATCTGGGATAATAATTGTCAGTTTGTATCAAATTTTAAGATCCAATTGGCCAAAAATCAAATAGATATGTACAAATTTTAAACCAAACCTCCAAGGGTGCACACACTCTGTCTGTGTGTATGTAAATACAAAACTTAAAAACTTCGACAAGAAATGAATGAATTAATTTAGTATTTGATCTTGGCACCCAAATTTTAAGACTCAATCAAAAGGAGAAGAAATCCAAAATGCCAGTCAATTCTCTTAGTTATACTATAAAACTTGTCAGAAATCATGCCTTAGTGTTTTTTTTTTTTTTTACAGGTGAAAGGGAAGAAATTGAAATCACAACTCAGAGACTACTTAACAGGACATTAACTGTTGAAGTGAATGTTACTTACAAGAAATGAATTTCAAGAAAAAGCCCTGATAATGTCAACAAGTTATATGATGATTTGCTGGTTACTTTGAGATCTGACCTTAATAATTCAAAACAGTTTTGCAACAGTACATCAATGCATGCTCTATCTGATTGAAAGGTGTTTTAATCAAGAGTTTCAAGCTGCTATATTGGAATTACAGCAGATGATCAAAAGCAAACTTGGCGACTTGAAACCCTCATCAATCTTTACCTAAGTTTAATCCTATAAGCCTCTTTGGTTTGTTTTTTTTAGTATAATTAGATGACACCTTCTATTTTTGAATGCATTGTTATTTTAATTCAATTGAGAATGAAGAACAGTTGAAATGTTTATGGATCCCATGTGTTGTATTGAATTATAATGTCTGTAATGGCTTAGTTTTAGTTTATAAATTTAAAATAGCGATATATAAATCCATGTGTGACATGCGGGCAAAGCAGTTAGGGGTTAAGAGAAGTGTTTTTAATTGTCTTCCTGTTGCATTGCTGAAAATTGTATTTACTCTTGCTATTAGCTTTACTTATATTGAAGAGATCTTAATATAACCTTATTTTAAAAAGTACAAAAGAAAGAGTAAAAATGCTGCTCCATATTTACTGATGTTTTGATCTATTATTAAAGTGTGTATACCTTCAAACTGAACAGTTCATAAGCTGTCCAAAAGAAATTATTTTAGCGACAGCCCAACTGCACATCATGGGAGAAGAACAAACTCAATTCATTAATCATTGCTTGTCAATTGCCAATGGAAGGTCTGTGGAATAAACTTTGGTTTGTATATTGGACCTTGATTTTGCAAAGTCTACGGAAGCAATGAACATGTCCCAATGTGAACTGCAAACCAGCTCTTTACGTTGAACTGTTGGATTAGAAGTGTGTACACATCTGTAGGTTTCATGATTTAAATATGAATCTTTATCTGTTGTTTTAGTTTTCCAATAGACCATTCAATTTATTTAAATATTCTGACAATATATTTTACTATTTGTTTTGAAATAGAATATATATATATATATTTTAAAAGAGATATCCAAGTCCTATAAACATAAGAAGAGAACCTTTGCAGTGAATTTCACTGTAAAAGCCTGGATCATGCTTTCAGGACCATTGTTTGTGTCTTTATAACACTTTGTTGTTTAGTAGCAGCTTATTAATGTAGTGTTCAAAATGGATGTCTGCAAACACATTGTTTTCAGAGTGACTCAGACAAAACCACCATTGTGTTTAACTTACACTGCTTAAATCTTTTGTTTTAAAATTAAAAAAGGCCAGGGTGCATATTTCTTGCCTTGAAACAAGATGTTAGTTGTTAGATTAAATGTCAATAGTAGACAAATTATACATTACATTGCCAAAATATTAATAAGAACTTCTTACTGACCGAGCTTTCTGATGATTTCCTATTTAAACCAAATATGAAATTATTTTTTATATCATAAAAGTAACATATTTATATTTTGACCGAAAGTTTTAAATTGCAGGTCATTGACTTTGAATAATGCGCCAAGACTCATAGATTAGAATTTAAAATCCATCATTTGTGTACTTCCATTTATTAGTTTTTAAATATTCCTATTGTTGCATTATGCTTTCATATTTTCTACCAAATGAAACTTTACAGTAGTAGGGGAGAGTGTTGTACCTTTGACCGTTTCAGTATTAAATTTTCTATTAGCTTCCTTTGTAAGCTAACTATTCTGTTTATTTGCTAGTAACCTAAACTCTGCTTTGTTTTTGCATTTGTTAGATTTTTCAAAGCTAAAATTTTTAATTTTAACATTTTTAATTATTTTTTTTAAAAAAACCTTGCGGTAGTCGAAGTGCATCATGTTGTACCTTTGACCTGCTCAATGACAAGCATAAATAGGAAATTTCTTAATCATATAAAACAATAAGATAGTTATTTTTTGGTTAAAACTCAAGTTTTTATATATAAAAACAAGTTATTTACAAGATTCCATAATTTTTAAAGGTTCATTCATTTTAAAAACCTCATTATGCTTACAGTTTAATGAACATCTTTATTAACTTCATAATTTGTAATTAATAGATGAATTAACTTCTAATTAATAATGAGCATCTTTATTCACTTCATCTTTATTAATTTAATAATTTTTTATTAATATTTTCCTGCGTTTATTGCAGCATTCACATCTTCTTGATTTTCTTGTTATTTTAGTGTTTGTCAATTATCCAAAAACTATATTTATTTGTAGATTTTATATAGTTTTTTTTAAAAATAAATACGATTGATAATCAATGCTTTAATATAAAACGCTTGTTTTTTACTGGAAACTTTGTTGACCTAACAATTTATATTCTTATATAATTTCAGGAAGTTATATCATGTTTCCCCAAATAAAGTATTTAGAAATTACCTCTGTCCTGGTCAAAGGAACAACATCATGTAGTCAAAATTACAACATTGGTACAGTTTTATATTTGCTTTATAACTTATTTTTTGGTTAATTAGAAAATCTCAGAGTTTGCACAAAGAGCATTGGTCTGTCTATATTATGTATACCTAATATAATTTATTAATAGCTAAAAAAAAATGTTATGAGGCAAAAGGTAATGTCTGTAATATTTACTTTTTATGCTGAAATCAGATAAAATATATTCAGCCAGTAGTATTCCTTTCAAACAGCAACAAGAATAAAACTAAAGCACTTGGTTCACGGTCTTTGTACTAAGACACAAACTTCCGTACATTGTCCCTAGTTTGCCGGCACAGACTGTAGTGGTCAAAGGTACAATTGTCAAAGGAAAAACCTACTCTCATATTATATAAAAATAAACCTTTCCCATATGGATGTTTTTAAGATGAATAAGTTAGAACTCAAACAGGAGATAGCATTAGAATATGCTTTCGACTGTAGTAGGGGTCACGGTCTGCCGATGGGAGGAGGGTTGTAATGGTAAATCAAACCTGCCAAATTCTTATTTATCTACTAGTTGAATACCCTTTTGCTTGAACAGGATACAAAAATTTTCCCCAGCAGGAGCGCACAACATCCCCAACAGGGGTATTGGGGCACCCTGAACTAGAAGGGTTTAACATTTTAAAAATAAGTTTTAGTTGCACTTGATTTGGTTATCAAATGATATACCATCTTCTTGGTATCATTCATAATAATTACGACATAAGAGGGTTTTAAAACAAAACTTATCGTGTACAGTTGTCCTGTATTTACTCAATAAATTAATTTTTAGTAAATATTGAATTAATTCCTATTAATTAAATTAAAACTATTTATATAAAGGCATGGTAGATGGTTAAGTGTTCTGGGTTCTCTTGCAATAAGAATTTCAATGGTGGATTTTTCCAGTCTTGGAATTTTTATCTCATAAAAATCAAATTTTATGGATGAAGATTTAATATCTTCTTTAAACAAAATTGGACATATGAGGATTTCTTAAGTTCCAAGGTATTCAAATAAAAGAATACTATGGCATTTAAATATACAGTATTAAAAAAAATCAGACAGGTAAATGACCATGGTTAAATGCCTCTATTTTTGTGGTATAAAGTATCTAAAGTGCTATTTTCTATCAAAGTGGACTTTATGCAGAGATCAACTCAGGAAATGCTCATTTGGAGATGGAACTTTGCTAAATATTCCAGAAAAAATTGTAACACTACAATACATTTATAAAAATTAATTCATGCTTTATTATGAGTAGTCTTTAGTACGGCAGACTGAATTTGTTGCAATTTGTAATCCTCTCTCCTAGATACACAAAATAGTTTATTCAAATGTATAACTGAGTCCAAATGTTGATTTCTGCAATTTGCTGTTCATAGTTGACAAATCACCCTCAACATTTCATAATTCAAAGGTTCTTAAGCTTCTTTGTTATTTGTTATTAGAAGAGCAATGGGATTCTTAGAATAGTATCTTAAATCAAACTTTTTTTAATTTGATGACAGAAGAATGTTGATATATATGCATTTTTTTTTATTAATCTTATTTTTTTGTTAAAGAGTTGTAAGAAATTGATCCATGGATTATATTTTTACAGCTAAAGAGAGATAACATTTATTGAAGAACTAAACTTAACTAAATAAAGATGGCTTTGATAAAATATTATAAAGCTATCTTGTTATTAAAGCTTAGGTAACACAATACAGAAAAAGCCCTCCTCTTTTTTTGCCATAAGCTACAGCTGCAAACCAGAAACCAGTTTTGTGTATGTTTTTCTCCTTTCCCTATGCATGATGGTTCCACCTTTTTTGCCTTTGAAGCCCTTTAGGTTTCTGAAGTTAAGAAATTATTGTCCTTCTTTGAAGCCAAGCTTTAATAGCTGGACACATAAGCTCATGGCTCAGCTGGAGTTAATAGCAATTACTCTATGGAATACTATTTGAGTTGTTCATTTTCTTTTTTATATTATAATTATTAACATGTAACTTATATTCAAAATTTAGGTTGTACTTTGAGTACCCTTTTTTTTCTATCATTCATGATCAAAAATTCCATCTGAAAGATCTGAAAGAGCCAAAATTACTGAAACAATTCAAAAACTTCAGTCAGTCTTCAAAACTGATCGTGTCAATTAAAAAGTGCTTCATTTTAATCTTATTAACAGAAGAGCAGAGACAGAAGCGATGTGGAATTATTAATGCATTTAAAATCAACTGATGGTTTTTTTAAATGCAATACAATGCAATTTTTAGATTATTTTTTTCAAATTATTTTACCATTAGAAAAAATTAATTCAATTCTATTTATTGGACAATTCATGCTGTCTTTCCATCGCCAATCCTACCACTAATCTGTGTTGAAAAAAAAATTTGCATTGCTTTGTCTGAAAAAATGTGTTGTTTAATTATAGGAAGAAAGTTCAAGTTTTCTATGAAGATAGATTGTAAACTGTGATATTTGTTTGTACTTTTGTCTTATGTTTTTTTAATGTTGATTTGCTAAATGTTAGTATTTGTTGATTAGTTTAATTAGTTATTGGATTGCAAAATAGTGTTTAAAATAAATAGCATCTAATTGTTATTTGGTTAGCTTAGATGTTTTAATTATTAGTAAATGTCTCTTATATATAAACCATCATACCATATTTAACATCT
>BGPR01016453.1:15109-34492 GCA_013235015.1 Araneus ventricosus | reverse complement strand
AACACATGACAGACAGCCCGCCGCGACAGCATAGGCAGGGACGGTGGCTCAAAAAACCCCCCCTCATTGCGGGGGCCTAAACCCCCCCCCCCCCCCCCGTTTTACTTGGGTACGACCTGTCTTCGAAGATGGGCCCTAACAGCCACACCAATTGTACCATCGGTTTGGCGAGAGCCTGCTTACTTATGCGACAGCCTCTCATATTCTCAACACATAAGTTATATCACTCAATCCCACTCTGATTTGGGAACCCACAGATTTTGAAGCCTTTATTTAGAACTGATGGAACCACTAGAGGGTATGCAGGAACCTCACAGGCACTTTTCTTCCAGATTATTCAATATTTGCAAATCAAAATATTTAAGGAAATCATTGTAACACAAAGTGTTTAATTAAAATTTGCTGAATACATTTTCTTCTAATATTTTTGGGGGTTTGTCATTAATTAAAATTTTATTTTTTATTTATTTTGCAAATTTGGCTTCGATATTTTTTTTATCACAAAGGGAATGCAAAAAAAAAATTCCTACCAAAAAACGATCAAGATGGAAAAATAAATTTTAAAACGTTCTTTTAGAACAGCGGTTCCCAAATTTTATATCTTCCCGTGCCCCTTGATTAGAGTATTTATTTTTGAGTGCTCCCCTATTGTCATACCCAACAATCCCTTCACGCAAGGAAGTTTTATTATTAATTTTAAGGGCTTAGGTTAATTTAAGAATCAAGCGACTCGAATTACATCAGAAAAATTTGTAAGTCTTATTTTTGAGTCCACAATTTTTAAAAATTCTTATAATAGTATTTCCACTTCCTAACAAATGGAAACAGCAATGAAATAATTTCCCGTGGATTTATGATGAAAACTAACAGTACTCATTATGATAATCAACTTTGCGAATGGTAGACAGTTTCAATGGAATCCTTGAGCTTGTTTCATGGAGCTGAGTTTCACAAAATTAGGTTCAAAAGAAGACATATAACCTAATGCTTCGAGTTGCGTCAAGCTTACTTCGACATTTGTTACCAATATTCATATAAAACGAGTATGTTCTTTCCACAAGTTCTGTGTTCGTGAAAGGTATTCAAATTTTATTTCTATAAAACTGTGTTCTTGATATACTTCTTGACTTTCGGACCTGCGTGACTTTCGCTTTCCGCACGAAGTTAAAGAAACAACAGTATGTGAACTTGTAAATCTGGGGGGGGGGCAGGGGGGGGGCTAAGGTCATAAAAATTTTGCATCGTCATGACGAATGTCAAAAATCATGGCTTATCTACACCAAAGCACTTTAGGTTTGTAGACTGACTTATCACCTGACAATAAGAATCATAAAGAGCACTACAATGCTTTTGATAATTTAACAAAAATTACAAAGAAATAACTAAAAATAACGCTACAAGTACAAGTGGAATGACTAGAAAATCAGGAAAATTTTCGAGCCCGTCATGCCAGAAATCAGTGTTGTCATGTTTTTTTTCAAGGGAAATGAAGAACAAACAGGTTTAGTGATTTTAAATAAAATCAAGAATTCTGGTTTAGATCTGGGGGGGAGGTTGTAGACCGATACCCCCCCCCCCATGGGTTCGAAACCGGGAAGCAAAATTCTATAAAAAACATTTTAATCCCTTATGTTTTGTGTTTTCCGCCATTACCAACATTACTTGCGAGTACCCCTAGGGGTACGCATACTACAGGTTGGGTACGTCTGTTCAGGAACTTACCGCTTTCGAATAAAAAGGATGTAGATTTTAGTTGGATGGCGGCAACCTCCGTAAGGTCATTGGGAAGAATCCAACTGAGAACGAGTGACCTTGGGTTTTGATTGAATGTTCCGCTTTTAATGGACGGCAGTAAGCATGGGGCGGGAAAGTTGTGTCTTAAGTATATTAGTTTATATAATTTTTTTTTATCGAAATTCATTTATATCTTCCGGTGCCCCAAGCGCCTCAAAAATAGTTAAAAATTGAATTTTTTTTTATGAAAATTTACATTTTTTTTGTTTTGTTTTGAAATTATTTTTGGCATGGGGTGGAAAAGTTGTGTTTAGGTATATTAGTTTACATATATTTTTTTATTGAAATCCATTCATATCTTCCAGTGCCCCAAAAATAGTTAAAACTGACATTTTTTTTGGAAATTTATAAAAAAATATTTTCAAAATTTTCTTTAGCGCCCGGTAAGAAAGTTTTGTTTTGGGTATATTGTTTTACATTTTTTTATCATTATTAAAATTCATTCATATCTTCTGGTGGCCCGAAAGCCCCCAAAAAAGTTAAAAATTGACATTTTTACAAATATCTATTAAAAATTGTGAATTAATGAAAAATATTTGAAAAATTTGCATATTATTCAAGTATTAAGGTATAAACTTATAAATAATGTAATTTTATAATAATACATGAAGTATAAATTTAATAGTCAAAGCAATAAATCACAAAACTTATAAAAAGTGTATTTATATCATAGATTTTTTAATTCTATTAGTTTGAAGATTTATATATTTCTAAAGGATGTAATCCTTTTTGGCATTATAATGCTTGCTAAGACTTCTTGATTATATCCTATTCAATATGAAGCCTTGTCTCTTCTCTTCTCCATATACGCTTTCCGACGCTTGAGACACTTATCGAAAACATCTTTCTACAGCTTAGGTATGGCTTGGACATTTTGACCATTCCTCCTTCTAACTTTTACCATGGCACTTTAAATGGCACATTCATGACAAGAGGTGACTCAAGAGGTCCAACTCGTTGCCAGTTAATAAGTTCAAAATAATCATTTGCTTTAAAGTCTATTCTTGGTACTTGAAAAATTCTTATTCTGATGATCCTCTGTTTTCATTTCTAGCACAAACTAGTTTTCGTAGTGCTAAAGACCTTATATTCTCTCTGTTATCCGTGAGCATTGACAATAGCAAATTTTCAGTATGACAAAAGAAGTTATTTCGTTGAATAAAATGTGTATTATATTTCTTAAATTGGGTTCAAAATATCTAGAAAGTGAGATAAGTCTCCAAATATGCAGCGCTCCTTCTGTTATGGAGGGCTTTGTTTTGACATGGAACTATACAGGTTGCATATACCTTCATAATATATGTTGCAAGAGTAATAAGATTGTCAGATGGCATTTCTGTGACCACATACAACTTTAAAATTCTACTTGCAATTGTTAGCCGCCTTGAGTGAGCAACTGCACCAGGCTTTCTTAATGCCAGGTCAGAATAACATTCAACACGAGATATCGCTAGGCAAATATCATATAGATATTGCTGATCATTGCTGAGAACCATTCTATCTATAGTATATGGCATATTCTCCACACTTGAAGAAAAAGCGGCTACAGATAGCTCCTCGCAGGTTTTGATTGCTTTATTTTTTGCTGGCGGAGGAGAGGCTGAACTGATCCGATCTGACCGAACCGAGTCAGGACCCTTGGCGTGCATAGCGCTTATCATGAAGGGCAGTGCGAAGAAAATTTGCTACTCGTGGATTAAAAGGAAAAACAAATATCTAAGTGGTGTCAGAAAAAAGGCGTGCAATTAGATATTCCGTGTGCCCAGCAGCGACCCTCCTGATCTACAACTTATTAATTAAAGCGCTGAAACATTCCAGCCATCGGCAGTTCCTGTAAAAGAATCCAGTAGCCCCGTCCAATATGATGTCGTACCCAACAAAAACATTCAGGCTATGTCCGGAAGAATTCTTGCAGAGATATCAAGTTCAAATTTTCCAGCGGTCATCTTCAAATAAAAATAAGTGCATTCCTTAACCCTCATTTTATATTTTGAGAAACTAAATTAAACTTAATAAGCTGATAAAATGCAATGTGTTAATTTTAAAACATCAAATAATTTAATTCGTAGGAAATGTAACGTGTAATTGTAAACATCAAATAATTTAATTTGTAACAATTGTAAGTTAT
This sequence comes from Araneus ventricosus, assembly GCA_013235015.1. Taxonomy (NCBI): domain Eukaryota; kingdom Metazoa; phylum Arthropoda; class Arachnida; order Araneae; family Araneidae; genus Araneus; species Araneus ventricosus. The sequence goes on along the minus strand of BGPR01016453.1, from coordinate 30,570 downwards.
AATCTAAGACATCAAAATTAGTAATTTCAAGAAGAAAATGGAAATTTAGGATATTCAAGAAATGTGATAAGGATGAAAATATTAAATTTAAAATAAATTATCATGTTAGAATGTTTAATAATGTAATGTGAATTAAAAGGTTTATAGAATACTGAAATCATTATGCTTCATGTAATTTCTAATATTATATGATTATTGTGAATGTGTAAGTAAATCCATGGTTATTTCATCAATTTCGAATACACAAAATCTAAGTTATTTACAGAAATGTTGTTTTTTTTAAATGATTTAACTTCAGTAAATGTGTATAATTCAATGTATGTTGTCTAAAGTAGTGCTAGCATCTAGTGCATATGAAGATGACACCTGTTGTGATGAGAAGTTATGTGTGTTTGATTTAATTAAATATAATTGACTGAATAAAACCTTAACATTTTATGGGAGAATTATTGTAAGAAATTTTGAGCATCAACTAAAATTTAAATTAGAGATGGCCACACATATAATCCTAAAAATGATAAATTTAATATTTTAAAAATTTGAATAGGCTGTTGGGGTAAAATTGGAATCAATAATGAACATCTAATTAAAAATCTGTTTGAGAAAGGGTCGACCCTTATGTTGATATTGTGTTATTAAGTGATGATATTGATGACACAGCATTTCAGTATTCTTTGTTTTATCAATGATTTATATATTGAAGTATCATATGATTGTTTAATAAATGTGTTAGTTTACGAAATTTGGCTTTGTTTTTCTTGTCAAACATTTAAGCACTGTGCAAGAAATGAGATTTTTTTGGGTTATTACGAATATAGTTTCTTCTAAATACAACACAACGCATACAGTTAATCACTTTCTAACTTATTGTTTTTAATTGTGGATGTTATTTAAGGGATATTTGAAATAGAAGTTAAGTAGAGAATGCATCTATTGCCTGTTGCTAAGAGTTTCATTAAGTGGAGATATGAGTTGGTTGTTTGAGAATCTGTTTGATATTAATTGAAGTTAAAGTTATGAGATTTAAAGATTACTGATATGTGTGAATATTCATCTTGAGGTTAATAAGCAGTGAATTTTGAGTTATGATAAGCAACAGGTGTAGTGACATTCTAAACTATTGAAACTTCTAATTTTTGAAGGTGTAAATTTCTAATTGAAATTCTTAAATTATTTAATCTAAGGATTTGATTAGTAAATGTTCTAAAGGCTGCTAAAATTATCAAAAGATTTCAGAAACATAATCTAGATGTTTCTTATGCTAGTAATTCGAGAAAATGTGAATTACATTATTGATTTTATTGTAGTGGAGTATATGATTTACATAGATTGGATATAGAGTAGATGTAAACAAACAATCCATTAACTTTTAGAAAAATTTCAGAACAAAAAACTCCACGACAGAGGCAGGGGTAAAATGTTCTTTGCATTTCTTTCACTTACATTGCTGTTCTTATTCGTCTCTTCTATCGGATACTAGTGATAACCCATCCTTAGAACTTTCAGCTTCACGCATTGTAACATTCACGTTTTCATAAGTCATTTATCATATCTCATGACAATGAGACTAATTTTGATTTACCAGCCCAGATGTATTAATCGAGGCTTTATATTAAAGACAATTGAAGTTATCTTAGTACGTTGGCCGTTTCTGTAGTTTAAAACTTTATATATAAAGTTCTGCAATAATAAAAGTGGTAGAGCTTTTTTTATAAATTTTGGAATCTTAAAACCTCTTTAAGTATAGTGATGTCTCATTTTTCTTTTACTGTCATGATAGGCTGGCAGACAGGCGCTGTGGGAATGAAATTTACAGCAGTGAATCTCGTTAAGAACATTCGTTTCAAAACAGATCTGGTGGTAAAATTATACTAATGACGCGTAAACGCATTGTCTGAGCAACAGAAAATCGGCATTTTCATATCTCAATTCATAAAGAAAAAAAATAGCTTAACAGCAGAAGAAAAGTATTTTGGCATTAAACACACACATAAAATTGCCATTTTCTGCTTTGGTTTCTAAGCAAAAAAAAACTTTTCTCTAAACTTGAAATATTTTAGCACAATTTCTATTAATATTTACGGTCGGAATGATATACTTGGATACTTCATCAGAAATTGGCGACAAATCCCATTGAATGCGAATCGTATAGCATTACGAATTTTTCAGGCATTCAAAGACATTCATTCAATAGGCAATCTTATCAGGGGGCTGACTTTAAACGATGTATAAACCAAATTACATATAATAGAAATTACAATACTTTAATTATCACAAACTTATAGCTACTTATAACACTCCTTTAAAAATAATAATTTCAATATAATGCATATCTTATTTTATTCAGTTTATGTGCTAGCAGGTAGGCGTTTACTTTTGAATGGCAGGGAGGAAAATAATTTTATCGCCCCTGCTTTCTAGGAAATTTCACTCTTTCTGAATAGGTATGTAAAAATAATGACCGACGCAGAAAGTTTGTGAATTTTAGGAAATGTGGGAAAGCGACCTATAACCAAAGCTTTGCGTCCTGTTTATCTTATAAATAAAGTGGCAAAGAATGGATGAGGACTATGGCAAATGAATGGGAACATAAAATGCTAACGAATGAATTCGGACTGTGATGAAAAAAGACGCATAAATGAAAAACGTATAAATAGTGTTTTACCATATGTCAATTCCACCTAAGAGCAAAAAATGCCTAAAGATATCCCTGAGGAACGTTTCAGGAGGATATTAATTCATGAATTATGAACATCGCTGCGATATGTTACTATTCAGAATGATGTGAAGGAATGCCTTACGACTCTTCTTTGAAGCTTGCTCTTTCCTGGATGTTTATTTTCGATAAAAATGCATGATTTCAATTAATCGTTTAATTTATTCTTATTCCACATAAATGGTGAAACCTGATAGTTTTTTTAGTACTATAAAATATATATTTTTTATATTATTTATTATAATTAATTATATATTTTTATCATTAAAATACATATATAAATTTATTGTATAATATTTATAATAATAAATTATTATATATATACTAAGAAGTAAAAAATATAATTACAATTAAAAATTTCTATTTTCTTCTGCATTTACAATAAATAAATGCATTATTTTGAAATTATTATTTTTATAAGAGTAGTTATAACTTTGTGATACTTAAAGTATTATAATTTCTATTATATGTAATTTGTTTATACATAGTTTAAAGTCAGCCTCTTGAAAAACGTTGTTTTTTATATCTGCTAAGATACAAAACTATTGAATGAATGTCTTTGAGTGCCTGAAAAATTCGTAATGCAATACGATTCGCGTGCAATGGGAATTGTAGCCAATTTCTGATGAAGTATCCAAGCATATCATTCCGACCATAAATATTAATAGAAACTGTTCTAAAATATTTCAAGTTTAGAGAAAAGATTTTTGTCTTTGCTTAGAAGCCAAACGAAACCAAAACAGAAAATGACAATTATGTGTGTGCTTAATGTCAAAATACTTTTCTTCTGCTGTTAAGATATTATTTTTATGATTTGAGAAATGAAAATGCCGATTTTCTCATGCTCAGACAATGCGTTTACGCGTCATCAGTATATGCTATCATCAGATCTGTTTTGAAACGAATGTTCAGTTATCTGACTACGTGCGGGAACGAATTTTTGAAAAAGCGCTTTAATAGGCAATTTCAGTTCATTTTTTGACTCAATATGATTCAAAACAATCATTAATACCAGTCAGGAAATTTTTATGTCCCTTGAGTTCCAGTAAAATGAGATAATTTAGGTAAAAAAATGGGTAAAATTAGAGCAAAAACTAAACACTCTAGCAGAAATTCTAATCCATATATTTTAATTATTTCTCTACACATTACATTTATAGCTATGGTGAAGGCAATGAACTAGAATCTAAGAAATATATGCATTTACAGGAAAGTTATGGCTAGTCGAGTATTCTCTCATTCAAAATTTCGCAAAATGCATAGGTGTAATCAACATTAAGCAGCTCTAAATCAAAAACTATTGATCTCAAAACTATATCTCTAGTTCATTGCCTTTACTACACTTAAGACAACATATATACAAAATTTCAAGGAAATATATAGATAATATTTTGAGATATCGTGTTTTGTATAAGTAAACTTTGACAAAATATAAGTTTTCCAAAAAACGCATTTAAAGTTCTAATTTGTGCTTTTCATTAAAACTATATTTATTTAACTTCTTTTGAAATTTGTCACATTTGTAAGATATACCTTCTTTATTCAGAATCTTATCACATTTTTTCATTCTGAGAGTCTGTAACTTTTTTCTAGCGTTATTTGTTCCTGCCAAAGACTGTCTCTTAGAAGTGACGATTCTATGGTTATTGAGGTTAAGATATTATTTCAATAGGCCAGAAAGCATTCCCAGTTCATGCAATACTCATATAAGACCGTAGAATCAATCATTAAACAACAATTCAGCTATCGATGTCTCAAAACGTGAATTTTGTAACTCCAGAAATGTGCATTTTGGCAAAAATGTTCATAGTAGCTTGTCGAAACTCAAACTCTTATTCAAATTGATATGGCTTGCTGATAGAGTGTATAATTAATCGAAATAAATAAAAAGCAAATTAATTTATACTTCGGAGTGCGGTGGGTGTATTTGGTATAACGAGGGAAAACAGCCAAATTCCGGTTTCGTTTTTAGCTACCGTGTTTTATAAAAAATTCTATATATCCGTTTCTATTCATCGTAAAAATAAATTAACCCGGATTTAGAAAGCTAAATAAATGGGCTTTAAAGTAAAACCATAAAAAAAATTGTGAATTTCGACCCCAAACCGTCTTTTAGACGTAGTCAGATGCCTTAACGAGATTCATTGCTGTAAATCTCATTCCCACAAAGCCTCTCGGCCAGCCTATCATAAAAGTTTAAAAAATGTTCGGCAACAGAGGAAAAGGAATTAATAGAAAAAAATTTCAGAAAGGAAAAATGAGACATCACATAACTTAAATAGATATTAAGATTCCAAAATTTATAAAAAAAAGTTCTACCACTTTTAATATTGCAGAACTTTTTATATAAAGTTTTAAAATTTTTGATGCATTCGAAATGGTAAAAATATTGCAAATTCCTTTATTATAAAGCGCGCCTAGATTAATCCCATTGTCATGAGATATGATAAATGACTTATGAAAACGTGAATGTAGTCCAGTCAAAATAGACATTCGACTTCGGAAAAATTCGCATAGAGCTGAAAATCGGTACAGACCTTAAATACATCATTATAAATGAAATGTCAAAAGTCCCCATCGATCCCACTTCGGCTAAAAATTTTATGCAAGGTCAAAGGTCGAAAAATCGGTTTTTCGGAAATATCTCTTAAACGGTAAGAGCTATCGTAAAAATAGTTCATACAAATATTGTAAATTATGCAATTCTGTACAAAAAGAGGGTTTTTTTTTTATCTATTTTAATGAAACAAACTTTATCATACAGTTTTCAATTTATTTTTAAAAAATTGTGTTAAGATTAATCTTCAAATTCTTCTTCAACTGTCATCTAAATAATCTTCAAATTCTTCAACAGTGATATGTTATTCTTCGCTTTCTTCTTCTTCCCCTTGTGTTGCTGGATTTCTATAGGTTGCTCTAAGAAAAAGATAAATAAGATATCTCTTCATTGATACCATAGGCATCTTCATCTGTTGTACTTGATTCAACATTGGAGTAAGACTTGCCTTGGCAATTACTACATACTTGTCGACAAAAAAATCCGACTTTTTTACAGCCACATTTATAATTACAACCCTTCTTCCAATTACAAAAAATAGTATTGAGAAGTTTTTCTGGAGCAGGTGGAAGTAGAGTCTGAATTGGCTCCGAACTGTTATCTTTCAATACCCATCCCCAGTTTTCAGGGTCCAGTTCGTTACCAGACACACTTGGACTTGATAGTAGACACGACATAAATGTTGGTAAGCAGCAGCAGATGTTGGAGGAAGACAGGATAACTGTACACGTTTATTGTTACGTGTATTTTTCACAAAACTTAAATATCTATACTTGTCTCTGGAATCAATTTTGTTTGGTGCTCCATACATAGGAAGAAGAAAACGAGTTCCATTTGTGAGGATGATGTCTGGAGAAGAGCCGATATTTGTGAATACTTCAGCGCAATCAATTAAATCATGACGTTTATCAAATAATATAAATACTTTTGTTTAACCTCGTTTGATAAACGCTGACGTAGATCGCATCCAGTTAATGCATGTAAAAATGAGATATGAGCTTGACATTTTGTATATGAATTTAAACTTTGTGATGAATACATTTTTTTTCTATTTGAGCTTTGACATGTTTTAAAAAGTAAATAATCCTATCAGTAGGAGTTCGTGCAATCAGTATTATTAACAAATCGACATCTTCACCAACAACAACAGTTGTATTTGTATTGAACTTTTCTAAAGCTGTTTAAATTATGAGGACATCAGCGTCTTTATTTTCTTTTTTCCTCAAAAATATCAGCAACTTTTAATTTTTCAGATAGCATTGAAATGAAGCGAGACTTGTTATGAGTATTAGCAAGAAATTGCTGCCGATTTGTGGAACAGTCATAAATTGATCAAAAAGGACATCAGAAGATGAAGACATTTTAGTAGTCCGACGATGTTGCTCTGCAACTTTGGTATTCTTCGTATAATCAGAATAACCATCAAATACTATAATACTGTTATGACCAAAATGTCTGTGTACATAATGAACGTATTTCTCAAAAATAGCATCAAATATTTCTTCTCGATCCTACACAACAAGATGTAAAAGATATCCTCCATCGATGATATAGGTAATATTTGTGTTATCAATTTCAACATTTACACATTGAAAGCAATCATAAATGACTGATTTTTGTGTTTTGCGCATTCCAATTGCATAGAAGAGTGATAATGGATAAGGAGCTAATTCATATTTGAAGAATGTTTGAAATTCATCTTCAAAGGACTTAGTAATACTCATGCGTTGAAATAATAATACAGGATCTATTGGTACCTTCTCATCGTGAACTTTTATAGCGCTACTAATAGTTAAAAGAGTGAGTACTTTATCAATACGTTTCAATTTAATATTATTAAAAGTCTGGCCAAACATTCTAGTCATATAAGTAATTCCAACTTCACGAGCATTATAACAATTAATTTTTTCATCGCCAACGACTCCACTTGCAATGGAAATAATTTTTTCAACCACAGGAAAAGGGTCATGCAATAAAAACCACTCAAAAAGTTTTTTAGTGTCTTCAGTATCTCTTTTTACACGTGAATCACTTGCATCTACATGTTTATCTGTTGTATCCATTTTTACATTACCAAGATCTCTCACACACAGTATTCATTGCATGCATGCTATAAACCCGTTTACTTATGGCACTCTCTTGCGTACTTCTTCCTCCAGAAATACCTCCATCTGTTTGCATTGATTTCATTAGTGATTGCTCAATGATCATATCTGTCGAAGTTCCACAACTGAATTTAGCAGAATGTCTAACAGTGAGAAATCCCTGTATAAACCTCCTAGAAACACTAGGATCAATCAAATTTTTCGATTGCAGCATGTCCTGGAGATATAAATAGGTAGATTTAGCATAAGGAAATTGTCATGATGCGTGAAAATACGAAATCATTTCTTTAACGCAATTCAAATGACTTTGCAAATCTCCCATACTTTCAGCTATTATGAAGTCCTTTGCAATCGATACCATATGAAAATATTGAATCCATAATTTTCCTGTAGAGCCTCGTCTTTCATATTGCTTTAATTTTTTATTGCACTGATAAAGTAATGCTTCAGTTTTCTCATCACAGTTTTCAATATCATTATATGAAATAGTGTTATTTTTTACATCTTCAATAGTGTTTTGAAGATTTGCATCCATATCATCATCAATAACGAGTTCTTTTGATATTATTGTTGCTAAAATGAGACGAGGTAATGTGTGGGCTCTGACGTAAGCATGTCCAGTGAGCATTTTATCTAATGAATTAGGTGAATAAATGAAAGAAAGCACCTCTTTGATACCACTTCCTTGCATAATATAACCAATTGCTCCAAAAAACGAACTAAGTAAATGAAAACCTCCAAGCCTTATTACAATCTTTTATAAATCAGATCATTCAGGTGCTGCAGCTACAATTTCTCGAGCTTTTGTATACAAAGGTTGATCAAAAGTAACAATGAATCGTGACCATAACTCTTTGCATTCTCCAAACTACATAGTAAAGTTGTGTATATAGTACTGTAGACATTCGCTGGTTGGGAATAAATGGTAAGAATAAAATTCGAGATATTAAAAAATCCATACTATTGCTTGATAAACGTTCAATGTAACCGCTCCAACCTGATAATGATAAATTATTCCATTTCCGATACAACCATAACAAATCTATCCTTTTGCACAAAATCCTTTGCCGCAAATGTTTGTAGACATGAAATTTCGGAATCAATTTTTTTTCCTGATGTGCTAGAATTTAAAAATTATGTACAGTTATTTTCCTTCTGATAAAAACCCAATATATTGTTTTTGTACCAACGTATTATTAACTTGTCATTTAAATTATTTTGATTTTATTCAATACGAAAGACGCCATCTGGTGCTGAATTTGAGAGCAACACATTACACTATTCCCCACCAATGAATATAATAATGGATTATGAAATATATAAAAGACTAAAAAGTTGAAAATATTCAAGATAAAAAAGAGTTTCTAACACATTAAAAACATATAAAAACCCCCAATGGCAATCTTGATTTGTTGTGAATTCTATTTCTCTACCAGCGCTTTTCCAGAAAAAAATTCGGTCATGAAAGGATTGAAGCATAGAAGTAGCTGTATAGATTGCCTATGCTCCATTTCATTGTGCGTATTGTCTGAGAAACTTAAAATTAAATATTCTGAGAGACTTCTGAGAGATTTAGAATTAAATTGTACCTTGTTTTGATATCGGTTATCAAATCTTGGTCTTATGATTTATGATAATCATAACATTCAGGAATGAATGGTACGAAAAGAATGGGAGAAACTATTAAAACATATACAATCGCGGGGGGGGGGGAAGAAAAGGAACCACCCAGTATTATTCCGCCTCTAATCACTTTATCTTAAAACAGAAGGTACCAATTTTCAGGAAATAACGTCTACTAATAGATTAGATGTCTAAAAAGGTAAAAGGGGTCGTCTTCATATTTATAATTCCACTAACTACAAAATTTCCAATGGAAACACATATTTTTCTTTAAATATTTCGAATCTATATAAAAATTTATGCTGGAATGCCAAGTTTCTTCATCCAGGTATTTTTTTATTTCGGAATTATAAGCAAATGAAATTTTGAGTTTCTAATGTTAAAGTAAAATTTCGAATTTTTAATGACATTTTGAGAAATAATGTAGCTATATGTCGAAATTTTATGTAGTAGTATGAATTATTCTGCACATTTTACACTTCTACTTTTTATTTTGAAATAATATGAGTACATGAAATATTTTATTAAAATTGATGTTAAAATTTTTTGAATAGCAACACTTATAAATCTGAAGAATAATCAAAGCCATTGATAAGCCTATGGAAAATTTCAGCATATTCGTACGAGAAGTTTTGAAGTTACATTAAATTTTCAATTTTCTCTGTAAAACGATGCACTGAATGGGGCGTCTTACATTTCAAAAACGTTTTCATTATTAAAAATAATCTTTTCACCACTTCATTTTTGAATCTTAAAGATAAAAAGATTTTAACTATTTATATATACTATTAAAACTTTAATAGATTAAAGTGGTGTAATATTAATCGGTTTTTTTTACTTAAAAACTTTTACCGATTGTAAAATGTAGATCATTACTTTGAAAATAACATTTAAAGTGCGAAATAATTTAGAATGCTATTACCGACATTTAAAGGCAAGCAGAGAACTGTAGTAAGTAAATGTGGAGACGACTCCTTTTATGTCGAGAACGCAAAATGTTATATATCTTCCAATCTATTAATGATACATTAAACAAAATTAATATCCTGGTATAGAGATATTTATTAGTAAATTGATTTAATAACATTTTTAGTATGTGTTGTATTGTCAACAACGGGCATTAGAGTTTCAGTGTGATTCTCAAGGTTTTAGAGAAAAAAATTGGGTATTTTGCGTAAAAGCATTTAAGGGATAATTAAATTGGCATTTGGTGTTGCTGCCAACTGTTTGAATCTATTGCAATCTTATTCTACTTATAATTACTATGACTACAGAACTGTTTCTATTTACGGTTATTTCGTCTAACTTTCTTTGCCGTTCATTTATGGGCATTTTCTCTAATCTTTTCTTAGCTTTCAGAAATGCATGCTTCTACGATTTCATGTTGATGTGTCTGGTAGTTCTTTGAATAGAGGTTATTCATTCCTAGCCAACCGGTGCTTAGATTTAAAATAGTAACATTTTATTTTGGTGTTTATCGTTTAACTTATTTGTTTTCTCTACTTTTTGATTAGATGACACTACCTGCTTTGAGAATGTTTTGTCGGAGTCACAATAAGTGATGAGTTTAGATAAAAAAAAGTCTTGAGATGTTTATGGAATGCGCAATATTTTATTCCCAATTACACATTCTATGAATGGCTCAATTTTAGTTTATAAGTTTAAGATTATGATAATTCAGTGCACTTTTGAATTAATTACAAACCCATTATTTTGTTAGTAGTATGTATTTCTTCGAACTCGGTTTCAATATTCAATTTTTTTGAAATGTTTTCGACGTGAATTCATTTTTCTTTGTTTCCCACATTTTATAGTCGCAGTCTGAAATCGCTGGTGGTATTCTGATTTTTCGAAAAAATTCTTAAATTTCTTGTAAGCAATATTCTTTGAAATCGCTAGATAATCTTAATTTAAGTTTTTAAACAAAAAAATGGCTGAAAGACATGTTTTTAATATCAGTTACTTTGATAAACAATATATTTAATGAAGAAACAATAAATAATTTTAACAATTAAGGTGATAATAATTATAATTAAAAATATTAATAATTTTAAAATAATTTTAATTGATAAATGATCCATTTTCACAAATTTACAACACTTTGTATATATGAATTTTTTAAAAAAAATTCATAATAACAGTTCTATTCACAACTAACGCATTCATTGCTAAAAAATATTGAAGGAATTTTTATTGCTTTTTTATTGAAGACATTTTACAGTAATGTACCCGAGTGCATTAAGGGCCTTAAAAATGATTCATTTACGATCACAAGGAACGGACTTATTTAACTAATGAAATAAAAACAATTTATTCCAACTTTTAGTTTTCACTTCAAATTAACCAGAATAAATTGAATTATTGACTATATTTTGTTAAAAAGAAATTGAAGGGGCCAGAGAAAAATTCGAATTACCACCGAGCGCGAATTAAGACCTTTCGTATTAACTAAGTTGCTCTGTATAAAACAAATTATACCATATAGTATTGATCAATAATGACTTAGAAAGCAGCTCATATATTTTAGAAGCTGACCTCGGTTGTCTATATCCTTTCCATTCACGACATATTTACTTAAATAGTTAACATTCATTGTCAGAAAAGATTCATTTAACATAAAGGCCTTTATTGGAAAGAAAGAAAATATTGATTCATTTAACGTAACTGCCTTGAGATGCAAGAAGCGAGCATCTCTTGCAGTTGAAAAGCGCTTTTTGAAGTCCATTAACTGTAATTGTTAGTAATTTTTTAAACGCAGGGCGTTGCCGTTCCTTACCCATTGTATTACCTGCTGCCGTTAAAAGCGGAACATTCAATCAAAACCCAAGGTCACTCGCTCTAGTTGGATTCTTCCCAATGACCTTACGGAGGTTGCCTCCTTCCGAGCTTCATTTCATCTCGCAACTAAAATCTACTCCTTTTCATTCGAAAGCGGTAAGTTCCTGAATAGACGTGCCCAACCTGTAGTATGCGTACCTCTAGGGGTACGCGAAAGTAATGTTGGTAATGGCGGAAAACACAAAACATAAGGGATTAAAATGTAAAATGAAAGTTATAGAATTTTGTTTCCCAGAGGCGAATCCATGAGGGGGGTTTCGGGCCACAGATCCTCATGCATTTGCCACTGGGGGAAAAAAATTATTGCACTTTTTTGGGGGCTATCGGGCTACAGATTCCCTCCAGAGCTAAACCAGAATTCTTGATTTTATTTAAAATCACTACATCTGTTTGTTCTTAATTTCCCTTTAAAAAATAATAAAAACTTGATAACTCTGATTTCTAGCTTGACAGGCTCGAAAATGTTCGTAATTTTCTAGTCATTCCACTTGTACTTGTAGCGTTATTTCTAGTTGTTTCATTTCAGTTTTTGTTAAATTATCAAAAGCATTGTAGTGCTCTTTATGATTCTTATTGTCAGGTGAGTAAGTCTGTAAACCTAAAGTGCTTTGGTGTAGATAAGCCATGATTTTTGACATTCGTCATGACGATACAAAATTTTTTTTCCCTCCCCCCCCGCCCCCCCCCGCCCACCCGAATTCTGGATTCGCCACTGTTGTTTCTTTAACTTCATGCGTAAAGCGAAAGTTACACAGGTCCGAAAGTCAAGAAGTATATCAAGAACACAGTTTTAAAGAAATAAAATTTGAATACCTTTCACGAATACAGAACTTGTGGAAAGAACATACTCGTTTTATGTGAATATTGGTAACAAATGTCGAAGTAAGCTTGACGCAACTCGAGGAAATAGATTATATGTCTTCCTTTGAACCTGATTTTGTGAAACTCAGCTCCATGAAACAAGCTGAAGGATTCCATTGAAAATGTCTAACATTCGCTAAGTTGATTATCATAATGAGTTCTGTTAGTTTTCATCATAAATCCACGTGAAATTATTTCATTGCTGTTTCCATTTGTTAGGGGGTGGAAATACTATTATAAAAATTTAAAAAAAATTGTAGAATAAAAAAATAAGACTTTCAAATTTTTCTAAGCTAATTCGAGTCTCTAGATTCTTAAACTAACCCTTAACATTAAAAATAAAACTTTATTGCATGAAGGGATTGTTGGGTATGACAATAGGGAAGGACTCATAAATAATTAGGCTAATCATCGGCATGGAAAAAAGTGAAATTTGGGAATCGGTGTTCTAAAAGAACGTTTTAAAATTTCTTTTTTCATCTTGTCGTTTTTCGGTAGAAAAAAAATTTGCATTCCCTTTGTGATAAAAAAAAATTATTGAAGCCAAATTTGCAAAATAAATAAAAAAATAAATGTTAATTAATGACAAACCAAAAAGAATTGGAAGAAAATATATTCAGCAAATTTTAATTAAACACTTTCTGTTAGAATGATTTCCTTAACTATTTTCATTTGCAAATATTGAATAATCTGGAAGAAAAGTGTCCCGTGAGGTTTCTGCATGCCCCCTAGTGGTTCCATCGGTTCTAAATGAAGGCTTCAAAATCCTGCCGTCTAAGTAAGCACGCTCTCGCCAACCCGATGGCACAATAATGGTGGTGTGGCTGTTAGGGCCCATCTCCGAAGACAGATCGTACCCCAGTAAAGCGGGGGCGTGGTGCATGAGCCACTCGTAATCAGGACTATTTTGCAGGAACCACAGTGCCTGACTTTGCTGTCGCGGTGGACACTCTTTCATGTGTTACCCGGGGATCCCCGTCGATCCTTGCTGACTCTAAACCCTTTGGGTAAGTAGATCGGCGTGCGTTATGTATGTATGTATTTTTTACCCGGATGCTATTACAGGGCATGGTGATGTTACTTGTGGCTTATGTGTTCCGAAATATGTGATAATCAGCTTCCCCCCCGACCCGAATTCTGGATTCGCCACTATTGACATTGAATTTAAACTAGATTCTTTTGTCATAAATATCTATTTTTTAAGTATGTTGGCTATCAATAATTTAGTTAAGAAAAATAACTGGTTCTTGATAGCTATTGGTTTAGATTAATTTAAGTTCATTTAGATACAGATTGTAATTAGTTGTATTGGAATCTTTATGGTTAAAAATAATAAGGCCATCAATGAATCTAAAGGCTGAACTCGAATTAATAACGATATTCCGTTCAAAAAAGTGCAGAAACAAATTTGCAAGTAGAGATGAATAACTGGTCCCTTGTGGAATGCCTTTCATTTGCTGAAAGATATTTTCCCCGTTGAAAATAAAGTTATTGTAAATACAGTAATTTGTAAGATCTTTCCAGAATGTTATTGGAATGTTTAATAACCTTTTTAGGTCGTAGAAATAATTCATTATGACTTCTTGTAATTCATCTAACTAAGGGGCTCTGCCCCCTGCTCGCTAAAGCTCGCCAACCAAGGATTTGCTACGCATACCCTGCTCTCTTCGCTCGCTACAATGAAGACACTGCGTTTCCTCGCACAGTTGTTGTAACATCTTTATATGTATATATTACACCCCCTGCTTGCTCCGCTGGCCAACCACCAAGAATCATGTGATTTTTTTCGGGATCACTGTGTGATCCCAGCTCACTGCGCTCGCTCGCCATATAGTTAAGTGTTTTTGCTAGTTTTAGGAAATTATAAGTGCATTAATTACTAAAAGTAAATTTAAATTATTTGAAATTCCATGAACTTCTAAAATTAATTTTTCATCAGTTTCTACAATTAAAATCTTCTGGTAGTACAGATATATATATGTAAATGTTAGAAAGAAATTTGAATGTTAATATTTATAATTCAAAGATGATTAAAAATCAAAATTATTTTCATCAATCAGAAATCAATCATTTAAAACTTCTTGAAATACACTTTTGACTATTTCTTCAACAGTTTATTTCAATATAACTTCTTTCCAACAAAGTTTTAAGTTTAAAACTGATAAGATAGCCTTTTTCCAAAACCTCAAAATTTTTTTGAAAACATTGCTTTTTCCACCAAAATTTCAAATATGCCCTATACACAATGAAATGTAATTCAGAGAAGCTTCCCCAGATGCATACATGCTTATTCCAATAATTATTTAATAAAAAAAATATAGTGTTTTACTCAGTATAGTCATTTGTATTTTAAATTTCAGAAAATTCTAGTTGTTGTAGATTGATGTAAACCATCTTGCAACCTTTTAGATAAAAAAGGACAGTTAAAAGAAAATAGTGGCTTGAAACATGTTCATATTAACTATTCAAAATTTAAACCCATAATAGTTATTTACCCTTAGGATTTTAAAATTGATTAGATAGCCTTTTCCAAAATTCTCAATCATCGTTTTATCCAGCAAAATCTTAAACATGCACTTTTTAAAACTAAATGCTGCTTCCGCACATGTACCCTCCCCCCTCTTCTACGCAAATTGTATTGAACGGTTCTCAAAAATATCATTTTAAATCAATAAATTCAAAAAAAAGGTAACGAATTTTCCTATAACGCGTAACGATTAGCGGAGGAATGCTCGCGGCGTCAGGGTTCAGATTGGTAAAC